>ML368379.1:0-44539 GCA_005239525.1 Nicotiana knightiana | reverse complement strand
GTTTAAGTGTTTCCAAGTTGGAATAGAAGTCTCTTACACGTTTAGGGTTTATCCTAAACATATAAATAAACCCAAAAACATAACATTGGGAAATTATTGATGATTGAAGGGGATTGAAAGATTGAAGTGGAGGAACACACACCTTACTTGGAAAAGTCTTCTACTTAGTTTTTATTCTCTTCTCTTCTTTTAGTTTCATAGTTTATTAGTTCTAGAGTTTTGGGTGCTACATGAACGTTGTAGTTGAAGCTTGAATTATTCTTATTGTTTTATCTTAATTGGTTTGTTTATTCAATCTTGCGCTTAATTATTTAATTGCTTGATCACCAATTGAATACTATCTACGAATCTAGGGTTGAACTCGGGAGAGGGAATTCTAGATTGCATATAAGATTGGGTAGAGCAAGATCTTAACCCTTCAGGGGAGCGGATTTGCGGTTAGGATAGGAATATACCTAATCGCCTTGCTTGGTTATTATACGGGAATTATTAATGCGTTCTTGTTAATCCTGATTCCATAGGAATATAGGCGTTAGGTTAGCTTGAATAGGCGAGTTGTACTTCGGGAGAAGGCTACGAGCAATATTAACCTCGTCAATCAATAAACCTGATTTGAAGATTTAGGTCGAAAACTCAACGTGATTGTTTGCCAACCCATAACTCTAGAATATCAAATTACATTGAATTCGTCTTTAAGTTAGTTGTCTCTTTAATCTCTTAATTTACTATTTTAGATTAATTTTAGTTAAATATTTGTTTGAGTTTAGTTTAGTTGATAGTTAATCACAAGTCCCTGTGGGTACGATATCTGGACTTAAAATCCTATATTACTTGTCGACCACGTACACTTGCGTGTGCATTGGGAAATCAACCAACAAAGAGGTTCCGGTTGTTATTCTTGATAGGCAAGTTCGTAAGTTGAGGAACAAAGAGATTACTTCTGTTAAAGTGTTATGGCGAAGTCGACAAGTCGAAGAAGCAACGTGGGAAACGGAAAATGAAATGAAAGAGAAATATCTTCATTTGTTTGAATAAGCCCGATAATGGTTTAAAAATTGTCATTCCTAAGCAATTATATATTGTGTCGAATTTTGTGCAAAAGCACCCCATTTCCCCCTAGTTGCTCTACTATTGTAACTTCACAAGTTGTGTCATATTTGTGTATGTGGTAATTATTTGGTAATGTGCAACTCGTTGAAGTAAGGTAAATTATGTGCAATTCATGTGATAGTTAAATGATATGCAAGTTTGTGGAGTTAACCAATCTATGTGAGACTTGTGGAAGTAATTGAATTATATGTAGCTTGTTGAAATGACTGGATTATGTACAAGTTGATAAGGTAACTAAAAATGTGTGAAATTGGTTAAAATGTGTTTCGGGGGCTCTCTAATAGGTGGATAGGCCTATATTCAAAGAAAACTCTGGCAAAATTTCAAGAAATTATCGGAGTTAGTGAAAATTTGGGGGTTGGTTTGATTTGTGTTTTTCCTACTCTAGTGATTCCCCCGATCCTTATTCGAGGACGAATGATTTTAAGTGGGGGAGAATCTAAAGACCCGTAAAATTTCATGGCTAAAAATAATGCCCAAATAGGTCCTCGTGTTGTTATAACTGTAGAAATTCTTAAAGCGGACCCTTTTTGAGTAAAAAGTACCCCGGGACTTAAAATATATAATTTTCAGATTTGCGCAGGTCTGCAGTCCACTACGCGATCGCAGATCAGGTATGCGAACCTCATAGTGGTCGCATAGTTGGACAGTTTGATGTCCATTTTGAGGACAGCTATGCAGCCTAGAATGCGATCGCATTTCGTGAATGCGGGCCGCATAGTTGTCGCATTCTTGCACCTTGATTTTTGCGGAGGGAGTTATGCGACGCACTCTGCGATTGCATAACAGGTATGCGGACCGCATAGTGGTCGCATACCTGGCAGCCTGCTTTTCTTTTTGGCCCATTTGAGGTCCATTTATGCGACAGGAATGCGGATCGCATAGCAGGAATGCGATCGCATTCCTGACCAGATATCTGCTTCGGTACTGTTAAAATTCTAATTTTATACCCGAACCCCAGTTTATTAAAACGCTTACCCCTTTCATTTTAATCATATTTTCTAATAAATTAGAGAGAGTAGAGAGTGGGTTCTAGAGAGAGAGAGTTCCAACTTCATCAAATTTGTTCCTCCATCACTACTCAGGCATGGAATTGATCAAGTAGGACACCATTTTCTTCACAACAAGAGGTAAGCTTCTACCCCATCAACCTTAATTTCCGGATTTTGTAAAAATGAAACATGGTTAGGTGAGTTCATGAAGCTGGGGGTAGGACTCCTCCATGTATGTAACCAACTAGTCATAATTTAGTAAACGAAAATGTGTTAGAGTAATCTTTCACTAAAAAGAGGCCATTTAATCTAAAGGAACACCTAGTGTTTGATAGAATGCTCAAGTGAGTTCAAGACATGATCATTATTCCTAATTCTAAGTTCAATTATGCCACATTGTGAACTAGATTGAAGGTTCTAGAAGGTCCGGTGAATTGTGGTAGAATATTAAAAGGGAATTCCGATTCAAGGTATGTATGGCTAACTTTAACCTTTGTAGAGTCACCTTGTTGGTGTCCGAGCACACGGTATGAAATTCTTGCTTGAGCATATGTGAATTGATTGTCCTGCTATGTCAAGGTGTACGTGTTCATTCTCTGATTTTCTTAAGTCGATCACCATGCTAATTGAGATTATAAAGGGTGATTCCTTGTGCTTATCCTATCATGTGTAAAGTTCGTCAAATGTTCAAATATGTCGATATGGAAGTATGTGCTACTAAATGAAAGAATGTTAATGTACCCTAGCGTGGGAATGTATCTAATTGCTAAGGGCCAAGTGTGGATAATGATGAAAAGAAACTGTGGATTATTTTATTGAGTTAAATAGTGATGGCAACCCCATACATGAAATTACTGTTTGGTAAGGATTATTGTGCCTTGACTTCATATAGTTGTTGGTTAATGTGAACTTATGTTCTTGACGATGAAAATCCTTGCGATATAATTGTTGGTTATTGTTGATATCAAATATGATTGTAAGATGGGATCGGGTTGCACGCCGCAACAGAATTGTAAGGTGGGATCGGGTTGCACGCCGCAACAGAAGTAATAAGGGTGTAATGTGATTGTGAGATGGGATCGGGTTGCACGCTGCAACAGAAGAAACAAGGGTGGAATATGATTGTAAAGTGGGATCGGGTTGTGCGCCGCAACAAAGGAACAATTGAAATAGGAAAATTTGAAAACCTCATTTGTGATTCTCTGTATCCCTGTGCAATATTTGTTTGGGTTTCTTTAACTGCCTCTTATATGTGTATTGCTTGATTTTAGATAGAATAAAGTTTGTCTATACATGCTAGTACTATTCAATGGTACTAACGTCCCTTTTTCCGGGGCGCTACATCTTTTATACGGATGTAGGTGGTTCTATAGCAGGTAGATCGGTCCGCCGTTAGTGGTGCCTCCTCTTCATCTCTTCAGTAGTTCTGGTGAGCACCATTTCCTCCCGCGGCCGTGTGGGGACCATATCATTCTCTTTTGCTTATGTTGTAAAAGGTATAGTCGGGGCCTTGTTACCGGCAAGTCTATGTAAACTCCTAGTACTCTTAGAGGCTCCGTAGACACTGTGTGGGTTGTATATAAACATATTTTGGGTAGTAGTTGTAATTATTCGGAATCATGGTCCCGTGATGGAAATGTTGTATTTGGTTTGTAAAATTTTGGGATTATCAAGGGATTGAAGATTTAAAATAGGAAAAATGGAAATTATGTTGTAAATTCTTTATAAATTTGTATATTGTGCACATGGGGTAACGCGTTGGGAAGGAAAAGGCAATCCAGGTCCGCTTGACAGGAATCATTCGGTTAGGTGCCGGTCTTGTCCCTCGTTTTTGGGGCGTGACACCAAGTTCCCTCACCACAAGCAAAAGAGTGAATATCAAAGTAGTCCACACATTCACATATGTCATTGAACATAAATTAAGTACATCACACAATTGAACAAAACTCACTCACTCTCACAAAAATTCATGTGCATCCCGTGGTCGTGCCATAAGCTTGCTCGTAGTGTACATCTCTGCTAATCTAAGCTAGAGAAATCTAGGATCAATTAGGACTTTAAGGTTGTAATGTAGGCTAAGGGACAAGTAGGATAAATTTAGGTATAGTGACTAACCCTCCTAAGCACTTTAATATACTACACTCACAGATAAAGCTCAATTTCTTTTCAACCCATTCACTTGTCATACACCATATATAACATAGACCTCTTTACAATTAAGCATCTCTATGGATTCACTAGCACGAGTTAGAAGTATTAGGAGGTGTGTATCTTTCTACATTCTTTGATTTTTTTTTTTTTTGCTTTCTCTTGCAAACTTTTTTTTTTCACACACTCCATATGAAGTTCATAAGCTAGTGACCTTTATTCACAATTTAGTGCACCTTAAGGGCCCTTCCATCGTTCCTCTCAAAAGCCATTTCCTAATCTCTTAGCTTACTTCTTTTAGCCACTAAGTGCCTTAGGAGGTGAATGTTCAACAATCTCGACTTAAGAACAAACAAGGAGTACGACTTGTAATGTGGTTGCCAAGGAAACAACCTATAGGCTCAAAGGGGCTAGCAACAGGAAATTTTTATTTGTCAGTTCCAAGAACCTTTATGGTCAAGCAAGAAATGCCTACGTCATCTCCTAGACTAGCACAACTTAATGATTTCGTGTTGATTAACACACGGGGAAAGTTCTAGACTACATAGGATATCACAAAATATAAACAATCCTTACACACACATGACACTTGACTCACTCAAGACGGTTCTGTGCGACTCTCAAGTCAAGCAGTCATAGCAAGTTGAGAATTTTTAAGCAACAATGCACTAGGTGACATACAAGTCAATCAACTGAGAAAAAGACATCACAGAGTAGGCTACTTAATTTACTTGGGAATTACAATTTAAATCATATATGCAGAAAGACAGAGCGCATGCCATAATTTAACTTGCCAGCACCAACATGTCAAAAGGTATCTCAGATCACCTCAATTTTCTTCCTTATCCAACTCTGAAAAAATAAAACAAAATACCCGATTCGAGCTACACCCTTATAAAAGAACTGATGTCGAAGGAAAAAACAAGGGAAACTACCTAAAAAAATATTTTTGGTATTTTTAATCGGTCTTAAATCCCTCAAGAAAACTGTCCAGGAGATCCATCATCGGGAAAAATCTAATTTTTCTACTTTTTTTTCCATATTTTTCATAGCTACTAAAATACTACACAACTACTAAAACCAAAATAAGAAGTTAACATTTTTCTATATCCTACTATTAATTATCTATAGAATTCACCCACTCCACACTTGAAAGAGTGTAGTGTCCCCAATGCACAAATAAAGCAACAATATTGAGGGTGGAGAAGAAAGTCCCTGAAAGGCCAAAGGCCGAAGGAATAGCGGCTCACGGGGTACTCATACTTCCCCAAGCATGATCCTTTGTCTAGGCACCCCACACTTAGTTTTCACCATCTAACTCACTTTTGCATTCTTCTAATGGCTTTGCTTCCAATTATTATAGTCCTACAAAAAAAAAAATAAACTACAACAATAATAAGATAAAAAATAAACATAAAAGAAACAAGTAAAGATGGGTTGCCTCCCAACAAGCGCCTGATTTAACGTAGCGGCACGACACTACTACTCTGCTCTGGCTAGGCGCTTTCTCTTCTTCTTTCTCCCATTAAGCCTAGCCTCTTCACACGCTCTCATAAGGTCTCCGCTTTTATTCTTGGCTCTTTTCTCAATCATCCTTTACACACTCAGCTTGCAACACCACCTCCTCCAACTCAGTTGTCCCATCTGAATCACTACAATTCACATAAGGACTCTGCTCTATCCCTTTTATCTCTACCGCATTAATCATGCACAAGTGTTCATAATGCTTAGGGATCTTAAGTGCCTTGTACACATTAAAAGTTATTTCCTTATCGCCAACTCTCATCTTCAACTTCCCTTCCCTAACATCAATAAGTTCTCCACCAGTAGCTAAGAATGGGCGCCCCAAAATAATGGGTACTTCCTCATCTGCCTCGTAATCAAGAACAATAAAATCAGTAGGAAGAATAAACTTTCTCACTCGAACTAACACATCCTCAATAATTCCTTCTGCCATAACTAATGATCTATCAGCCAACTGCAAAGTGATTGTAGTAGGTCTAAGCACCCCCAATCCGAGTTGCTTGAATAAAGAGGATGGCATCAAATTTATACTAGCCCCTAAATCACACAAGCCTCTACCAACTTCTTGTTTTCCGAGAGACATAGGAATAGTGAAACACCGAGGATCCTTCAACTTAGGAGGAAGTTTACTCTGAACACTAGCATTGCACTCTTCAGTAAGTGCAACTGTTTCAAACTCTGTATGTCTTCGCTTATTTGCCATAATATCTCTGAGATACTTTGCATACTTAGGCACTTCCTGCATAATTTCAACCAAAGGTAAATTCACACACACTTGGCTCAAAATATCTAAGAATTTCTTGTACATAGCATCATCTTTTTGCTTTTGTATTCTTTGTGGAAACGGAGGTTGTGGCCTTGTGACAATTTCTGGTTTTTCTTTCTTATTCTCCTCAACGGGCTTAGGAACTAATTCTCCTTCAGGACTAGTTGTATACTTCTTTTTCTGTGGAACTTCTTCTAATTCTCTTCCAGTTATCAAGGTAATCGCATTGACTTGAGCCTTAGGATTAGGCTCAGTATCACTTGGAAGAGCGCCTGCAGGTCTAGTATTTTGATTTGCTGCTAACTTCCCCATTTGCCTCTCAAGATTTATAAAACCGGTCCTGAGCTGTGGATTGTCAAGGAACAATTTCTTCAACAAGTCATTCGTATTCTCTTCTATTTGTTGGGGTGGCTTCTGAAGTTGATCGAAATTTCCTTGGGGGAGATAATGATTTTGAGTCGGTTGGTTTCCACCATATGAGAAGTTAGGATGATTCCTCCAATTTGGATTGTATGTGTTCCCATATTGTGCATGCTGATTCATCGGACCTCTGTTTTGTTGCCCCAAATAGTATATACATTCAGGATTCGTGGGGCACATGTCACTCATATGACTATCACCACATAGTTCACAACAAATATACATATGTTGTACATGTTGCATATGTTGTGTTTGTTGCATTGTCATTCTGTTCATCTGATTTGCCAACTTTGCAATATCTTCTCTCATGGATGAGAAGTCAACAAGCTCAATCACCCCGACTGCCTTCTGTTTAATTGCTCTTCTTGCGTCCCCATCCCCTTGCCAATTATGATCATTAGCAGTGAAGTTATTTAGCAAGATTTGAATTTCACTGTATGGCCTGGCCATGCAACTACCCACACAAGCTAAATCAAGATTAATCTTTGATGCCTCGTCTAGCCCATCAACAAAAGTGTGCCCCAATACCTCATCAGTCTGACAATGATGCAGGCAGTCTCTGAGTAGCTTCTTGTATCTTTCCCAAGCTTGACGAAGTGACTTGCCGTCCCATTGTTGGAACCCAAGAATTTGGCTCCTCAATTATTTTGTCTTCTTAGTAGGGAAAAACTTGATTAAGAATTTCCTTGCAATATCATCCAAGTGCAGATTGAGTTCGCGGGCTCCTTTTGCAACTATTCTTTAGCCTCCCTCGTCAGTGAAAAGGGAAATAGTGTCAGCCTGACATAGTCCTTGGAAATGTTCGGATAATTGTAGGTGTCCGTAATTTCAAATATTTTCTGAATATGCCTCTGCGAGTCTTCATGAGATAAACCCACATACTTCCCTGTGGACTGAATCAGTTGTACCATATACTGCTTGAATTCAAAATGCCTAGTGATATCACGCTTCACAATAGCCTGAGTCGTATTAGCAAGATCGGGCCTTACGTATTCTATCACCGGACGCTCTTCATCACCTGCGATCTCTATTGGTTGTGGTTGAACTATGATGTCCAATTCTCTTTCTCGTTATAGCTTCGCCTTCCTTCCTCACTCTATAAAGTGTTCGTTCAAATTCTGGATCAAAAGGAAGGAGGTTGTTTCCGATTCTACTCCTCCACATTCAAGAGAAGAGCCTGCGTTAACACAAAAAAGTCAAACTAAAAATTAAAACTTGAACAAATAAGTAATAAAATCTTAACTCAACCAAGTAGCTAATTTCTAGGTCCCCGGTAGCGGCGCCAAAAACTTATTGCGACCAAAAATGCTTTTCAAGTAATAAAGTAATGAGTAGAGTATCGTTCCACGAAGACTTATTATTAACTTTCGACTGATTCAAACTAAATTAACTTATCAATTCAAGAGATTTATCACAAAATATATAATTAACTAATTTACTACCTAAAAGCTATCAAGTAATGAAATAACTAGAAATCAACCACAATACTTAAACAATTCCGGATAACAATCAGTAAGAGAGGATATTCCAGGGTCACGGGTTAGCTAACAATCATGTTATGTCCTTGGCTTAAAACGACTAATTGATTTATCTGGATTTTTGATTGACATGGTTGATATTACTCGTAAGAATCTGTCGAGTCGTTACTCGCCTATCTAAGTTAACTTAATGCCTATATGTCTATGGAATTAAGATTAACAAGAATGCATTTACAATTTTTGTATTTCAACCAAGCAAGGTAAATAGGTATATGTCTATCCTAATTGCGAATATGTTCCCCGATGCTCCGGTTCAAGAACCTTCTCTATTTAATTCTATATGCAATCAAGAATTCCCACATTCGAGTTCAAATCTAGATTCATAGATAATATTTCACTGTTAGCTACTCACTAAAATAATTAAGAACAAAATTAAATAAACAACCCAATATGACAAAATCAAATTCGGCCAATTAAACTTCAAATATAACATTCATGTATCACCCATAACCCTAGAATACTAGGGTTCTTAGCTACTCCTGTTCATACAATCGTCAAAAATAATGTTTTCAAGCATAAAATCAATGAGTACTATAAAAGAGATGGAAGAATTGCTAAAATCCGTGCTCCCAAGTGTTTTTCCCTTTTTTCTCCTCTCCAAAAATCATGTCTCCCTCTCCAAAATAGGTTTAGGGTAGCTCTTATATGAGTTGGGAGCTTCTTAGGGTTGAAATACCCAAATCCTAGGGAAAATAGGGAAGCTTCACGTCCCGAGCTTCCAGGGCAGCGTGGGACACTGGACCTGGCAGTCAAGAAAATAGCAATCTGGAAACTGCGCCTCAGTCAGTGCCTGTAACGACCCGGCAGGTTGTTCCGACTGTAATAGCCCTGTTACCCCCGTTTTTGCTTCATTATATGTGGTTCAGCTTCATTATGTTGTGTTAGATTTGTTGGCTCGGGTTTATAGCGATTTTTGGAGAGAAATGAGACACTTAGTCTCTTAAATTGGCTTAAAAGTTAGAAAAGTCAACTAGGAGTTGACTTATTAGTAAACAACCTCGGAATGTGGATTTTATGGCTCGAATAGCTTCGCTAGGTGATTTGGGACACGGGAGTGTGTTCGGAATGAAGTTTTGAGGTCCGGTGTAGAATTAGGCTTGAATTGGCGAAAGTTAGTTTTTGGCGATTTCCAGTCGGTGGTGGAAAATACGCTATAGGGGTCGGAATGGAATTCCAGAAGTTGGAGCAGGTTTGTAATGTTATTTTGGATATGTGTGCAAATTTTCAGGTCAATCGGATGTGTTTTGGATGATTTCGGCATCCTCGGTGAAATTTAGAAGTTTCAAAGTTCATAGGCTTGAATTTGATGTAATTTTGGTGTTTTTGCGTTGTTTTTGGTGTTTCAAGGGCTCAACTAAGTTAAAATGATGTTATGGGGTGTGTTTGTAGGTTTGGATGAGGTCCCGAGGGCCTCAGGTGTGTTTTGGGTGGTTAACGGAGTGTGTTTGGCCTAAAAAGGACTGCTGTTGCTGCTGCATTTTTTTGGTTATGGTTTCCTTATATGCGATCGCAATAGTGGGGCTGCGATCGCATAGGTTTATTGGTGAGGCAGCAGAAATGTTTTCTATGCGATTGACATTAATGGTCCGCAATCGCGTAGTGAGAGAGGCCACAACAATGCGGTCGCATGAGGCTTATTGCGATCGCACAGGGTGGGCGCGTGTGGCAAGGGGTTGTTTGGTAACTCTAAAAGAACGCGGTTGGGTGGACGTGATCGTATAGAGGGAAGAGGTCCAATGCTATGCGAACGCGTCCCTAGTGACGCGAACGCACTAAAGGAATATATAGTGTTGGACAGTGTTTTATAAAAGGCCATTTTTGCGAATTTAGTCTATTTTTCCTCCATTGTTGAGCGGGTTTGGATCTTTTTGAGAGGGATTGAAGAGGAAATCGAAGGGAAACACTTGGAGGTAAGATTTTCGACTTCATAGTTCGATTCTATGTTGTTTTCTAAGTAATTAAACCGGAAATCTGTTGAATTTAAACCCAAAATTGGGGAGGTTAGGGCATGAGAAAATTGGGACTTTAATTGAGTAATTGAAGGGGAAATTGTGGTCCGATTTTGGTGTTCTTGGTATGTATAGAATAATGGGAGAATGAGGATTCTTGTGATGTAAATTTTATAGAATTCCGAGACGTGGGCCCGGGGCTCGGGTTATGCCAATTTCGAGAAGTGTGTCTAAAATTGATAGTTTTCATTTGAGCCTTGTTCATTTTGTGTATATTGATAATGTCAATCTAGTTTTGGTTATATTAAGAGAAATCAGGAGCCAATTTGAGGGGAAAGAGCATCACGGATTAGTATTTTAGCTCGGGTAGAAATAAGTAATGGATATAAATCTTGTCTTGAGGGTATGAAACTCCGGACTTTGTATTTTCTCACTATTTTTAGAATGGCGCACATGTCGGATGACGGGTATGTGGCGTGTACTAATTTTTGGATTGGACTTGGTCCTCTCCGCGACAACTATTGAGTTGCGTATTTTACTCTAAATCATATGTTAAACTGTGTTCTAAAACTTTTTCTATATTTGGGCTATAAGCAATGTCTGGAGCCTCGTACCGACTTGTTTAGACCCCTTGGGGGCTTTTTACTGCTATTTTTCCTCACTCTGTTGACTTATGATTTACACTCAGTCATGTTATGTTTAACTGATTTCGAAACTCAGCCTTATTTACACTATTTTGAGATATAAAATGATATTTTTGGGTCGAGTACCCCATTTTACTGATACACTCGAGGGGCTTTTGAGGGTTGCTGACTAAGTGAGGCCGAGGGCCTTATTGTGAGGATATGATATGCCACGGGGTGGCTTGATTTTAGCGCTTGGGCTGAAAGAGCCCCTCCGGAGTCTATACCCACCCCAGTGAGCGCATGTACCTACTGAGTGCGAGTGCCGAGTGCCGAGTGATTGGGAGGCATCAGTGACACTGAGGTTACCCAAGGGGCTGATACTGAGTGATTGTGAGGTATGCTGAGTGATGTTCTGCCCGAGGGCAATTTATGATTCATGTTTTGGCCCGAGGGGCTACTTATGACTTATTTCATTTTACACTAAATTCTTCAGGTATTTTCATTTCTGAAATGGTAGAAAACACATTTTTCAAAGGAATTTACTAATGATTTGATTTTATGTGATTCTTATTGCTTAGACTTGATTTATTTCCATTACTACTGAGTTGGCGTACTCACATTACTCCCTGCACCCCTGTGTGCAGATACAGGTGTTGATACCGAGCGTTAGTCATATAATTCCGTGCGGAGCCGGAGTCGGGACATAGAGGTAGCTGTTCAACGTCCGCAGCATCTCTGTTTTCTCGTTCTTATTTTGTACCTCGTTCTTAGTTCTGAGGTTTTGTATTATAATAATAGACCTTTTAGTATATTCCTTAGATGCTCATGACATGTTGACTGCGGATCTTGGGGATGGTTTTAGACTATTTAACTGTTTGTTTTGCTTAATGGATTCAGTAATTTTATATACATTTATGAAATGTTGAAAATGAGTTGGGATTATGGAAAGAAACTTTAAATATGTGATTGTTGGCTAGCCTATTTCCATAGGCACCATCATGGCCGGTTTAGGATTTCGGATCGTGACGAGTTGGTACCAGAGCCTAGGTTACATAGGACTCAACGGTCATGAGCTGGTTTAGTAGAGTCTTGCGGATCGGTACAGAGACATCTGTACTTATCTTCGAGGGTCTACAGAACCCTTTGGAAAATCTCACATTCTTGTATTCTTGTCGTGCGAATCCATTTTATCCAGCCATAAGCGTAATTCTTGAATTCCTTCCATGTATTCGATCGCGCACGTGAGCGCTTGGGATCAGCTGTGCATCGACGGCTTGTGACTTCCATGGATGAGATGTGATTTTAGCATGTTGATAATGAGCCATTCTGGAGGACTTGAGGCCGGATTCTGTCTGTGGCTTAAGCACTGAGATTTCATTGTGTGAGCACATGTGTTTGGGGACTTATATGTCCGTTTGTGTCCTTACCAGTGGGGTTTTGTGACTGGATGACTATGTGGTTAGTGTGTTTGAGGGTGAGATGTGCATATCGCTTGGTTGTGACAAAAAGGGATGGGCTGGATATGTGGAAAGAACTATTGGGTGTTTGATTTCTGTCTCGAGTTGGCATATGGCTTCGAGTTCTGATTGTATTGGAAGACCCCTCATGTAGCTTAGTGGTGGAGTGAAGTGGATTTTCCTGTTGTGTTCTGAGTTTTTGGTGATGTCTTTTGGGTTGATTATTGCCCCATTAGCGTCATATATTTTAATAACGGTGTATTCCAGCTGTATTAGCACTCCTTTGTTATTAGATTCATTGATGGCATCCTGGCGTATACGCGTAGCCAGGGGTAGCATACTCAGCATTTGAGGATGGAATTATAAGGATTCAAGGAGGAGAAGCTCCATGGAAAGCTCTTCAAGTGTGAGTTTTTGGCTCAGATCAGTAGCATTATTGGGACACGTGATGTCCAGTGAGGGTATCCATGTGGTCAGACGAGTGTGGGTAGAGCTTCCAAAAGCTCAAGATTTCTTTGACCACAGCTCAAGTGTTAGTTCTGCCATCATCTTGAGGTTGTTATACCGCGTATCTTGTCGCCTCGAGGATATGCATTGTTTGTGTTTTAATGCAGGAGGGTATAGTGATTGCATGATAGCCATGACTTTTGGAAGGGTATAGAGAGAGAGAGATCAGTTTGAGGCTAAGCAGGCAGGGCTATCTCCCGCGGGGTGCCCTGAGGTTGTGTGATCCTTGGTGATTCTGTGGAAAGTCCTCTTTAATCAAAAATTGATATATATTGCAATTCGAGTTTAGATCGCTTATGGAAGTTGACATGACTATTACAATGGTGAATGCATGATTTGCATACGATGTGAAGTATCAGATGGTTTGTGTTATATGAGCTTATGAAGGATTTAGTTAAATCTCACTGCAGTATGGTGATAGTGATAGTGTATGGGCATTGTGAGTTATTATTTGCCTTGGTCGTTGTCTTTGAGCCAAGTGAGGGAGGCTGTTAAAGGTAAGTTGATTTCACTATTATGTATTGTATTGGTTCCAGTTCGAGGTATATTGGTGGATGAGTTATGACCTGCAGAGGTGGAGTCTGGGAATGACTCGAGTGATGGGAATTTTTGATACAGGTTGTAACGTACTCTATGGGTGAATGGATTTTATTGAATGATTGAGCTATAATTGAAAAAGGTGTAGTAGATGCAGTGTATGAGTTTGCTTATTGCTTCCAGTGTGTGAAGTAGTTCCTAGTAAGATGGTGTACCAATGGGACCAAGCCATTTGATCTGTTTGATCAGTTTAATTGAGAATAGCGTAAAATGGGTGACTCTCGAGAAGGGTTCTGATGGTTCGAGGTTATATGTAGCAATTGAGGACCTTCAAGGTGTGAAGTGGGCTAGAACTGAGATTTATGTGGAGGGTGTCAAGGTTTCTGGTGTCTTTTATTTATCATGGATTCTATCTATTAGTATCAGGAAAGTGAAGGTGATGGTTTCAAATTCGCAAGATGTCTCTTCAGAGTAAGTACTTTGAATGTGTCACTTTTGGGGATATTTGAGAGAGTCTCAGCGGCTTACCAGCCTTAAACGGTACGGTCCTATGCTTGGGTCTCGTGTGGTGAGTCTAGGTTGAGAATGGCGGTATTATGGCAAGGAGAGGTATCTATTCGAAGGTGATTCAGAAGGAACTTGGATTAATAGGACAGCTTGGTAGTAGGCCGGATCAACATGGTAAGGAGTATGATTAGTCCTTTGGGTGTTTATGAGGCGATGAGTTTTTGCAGGTGTTTCTTAGCAATGCTCCTGGATTTTGGTGATCTGCGTAGCTTGGTTGAGTTAGAAGGGTTCGGTCCTGACAGTTTGGTGCTGTATAAATGGGATTCGGATAGTTCCAGATGGTTTCTACCACGGTTAGAGATGCATATCTTCTTCTGGCGTGAGGTACAGGTGATGTATAGTGATTTTGCTTCTAAATGGGATCAAATGGAAAGTTCTTGGCTAGTTGGGTGTGTAGTTGCTTGTGGCTCGGAAGGGATCATGAAGTTCTCATATTTATCATACGATGGCATGGTGTACGTGGTATGTTGTGTAGAGTTGAGATTTGCATATGTGAGGTAACGGTTCAGTTCTGGAAGGAAGGTCAAAAAAATTCTTAGGCAGCATTGGCAGTTTCAGATGACTAGGTAGGTTATATCACTATTGGGTGGCTTGATTAAGGTATACATTTAAGAAGGGCAATGTGTTTGAGTTAAGGGTGCTTCATTGGCACAGCGGTGCTCTCTTGTTGGATCGACGACTGATATTCAAGTTGGCTTGGTGGCATAGAAGAATTATAGGGGTATCCCTCATGGAATGATTGAGTACTAGAGGTGTTATATATTCTTGTGTTTTGACTTTTCGATAAGTGTCAGGATCTTAGCATGGAGTTGTGACGGTAATTGTTAATAGCGGGATGGTCCTCTCGTGTGAATCTTTTATATAGTTTGATTACATTAGGATGTTGCTATTGAGTGCACGAGTTGCAGAGGTTATGGTTTCGAATTGTATCGATGTGTCAGGTCATCAGAGTGGTCGTATTGGATGAGAAGAGGTCATTAAACCTAGAATGAATACTGTCAGAATTGTCTACAGCATAGTTGAAAGGATAACTATCGGGAGTCGGCTTAGATATCTGCTATAATTCCTATTTGGGAAGGTGAAACTTCATGTCTGACTGATCGGACGAATTGTTGCTAGTTTCTACGTGTTTCTTTCATCATCGGCACCTTATGAAAGTATTAAAGCGAGGGTTTGCTTGATAAGAGGTTATTTACCGGTATTGGGTTGTTTGAGCAACTATTGTGATTAGGAGTTATCGCTATGAGTGTTTGATTCATGAGATATATTAAGTGATTACGTCTGGGGTTACGTATATGGCTTGATTCAGTGTGTTCAGACGCATTCAGTTTATAGTTGTGGAATTTTGATCTTGTAAATCATTTCAGAAGTGGAAATTTGGTTCTAAGTTTTATAGGTCAAGTTGTATTTCGAAATTTCAACGGCGTTGTGCTATCGGACCTATATGGGATAGGGTGACATGTGATCACACTCGGGCATGTGCATGGTGAGAGTATGCGGCAATTTGATGGTGTTGGAGAACAACTCTTGGCACGTTAGAGGACGAACGTATGTTTAAGTGGGGGAGGATGTAACGACCCGGCCGGTCGTTCCAAAAGTAATAGCCCCGTTTCCCCCGTTTCTGCTTCATTATATGTGGTTCAACTTCATTATGTTGTGTTAGATTGGTTGGCTAGGGTTCAGATCGATTTTTGGAGAGAAATAAGACACTTAGTCTCTTAAATTAGCTTAATAGTTGGAAAAGTCAACTGGGAGTTGACTTATTTGTAAACGACCTCGGAATGTAGATTTTATGGCTCGGATAGCTTTGTTAGGTGATTTGGGATCTAGGAGTGTGTTCGGAATGTGGTTTTGATGTCTTGTGTAGAATTAGGCTTAAATAGGCAAAGGTTAGTTTTTGGTAATTTTCGGTCGGCAGTGGAAAATAGGCTATAGGGGTCGGAATGGAATTACGGAAGTTGGAGCAGGTTTGTAATGTCATTTTGGATATGTGTGCAAAATTTCAGGTCAATCGGATGTATTTTGGATGGTTTCGGCATCCTTGGTGAAATTTAGAAGTTTCAAAGTTCATAGGCTTGAATTTGATGTAATTTTGGTGTTTTTGTGTTGTTTTTGGTGTTTCGAGGGATCGACTAAGTTTGAATGATGTTATGGGGTGTGTTGGTAGGTTTGGATGAGGTCTCGAGAGCCTCGGGTGTGTTTCGGGTTGTTAACGGAGTGTGTTTGGCCTTAAAAGGACTGCTGTTGCTGCTGCATTTTTTTGGTTCTGGTATCCTTATATGCGATCGCAATAGTGGGGCTGCGATCGCATAGGTTTATTGGTGAGGCAGCAGAAATTTGTTATATGTGATCGCCATTAATGGTCTGCGATCGCATAGTGACAGAAGCCACAACAGTGCGGTCGCGTGAGGCTTATTGCGATCGCATAGTGTGGGCGCATGTGGCAGGGGGGTGTTTGGTTAATCTATCGAAACGTGGTTGGGTGGACGCGATCGCATAGAGGGAGGAGGTCCAATGCTTCACGAATGTGTCCCTAGCGACGCGAAAGCACTGAAGGAATATATAGTGCTGGGCAGTGTTTTATAATAGGCCATTTTTGAGAATTTAGTCTATTTTTCCTCCATTGTTGAGCGGGTTTGGAGCGTTTTGAGAGGGATTGAAGAGGAAATCAAAGGGAAACACTTGGAGGTAAGATTTTCGACTTCATAACTCGATTCTATGTTGTTTTCTAAGTAATTAAACCGGAGATTTGTTGGATTTAAACCTAAAATTGGGGGGGGTTAGGGCATGAGAAAATTGGGACTTTAATTGAGTGATTGAAAGGGAAAATGAGGTGCGATTTTGGTGTTCTTGGTATGTATAGAATCGTGGGAGGATGAGGATTCTTCTGATGTAAATTTTATAGAATTCCTAGACGTGGGTCCGGGGCTCGGGTTTGGCCAATTTCGAGAATTGTGTTTAAAATTGATAGTTTTCTTTTGAGCCTTGTTCGTTTAGCGTATATTGATAATGTTAATCTGGTTTTGGTTAGATTTAGAGCAATCGGGAGCAAATTCGAGGGGAAGAGCATCGCAGATTATTATTTTGGCCCGTGTAGACATAAGTAATGGCTATAAATCTTCTCATGATGGTATGAAACCCCAGACTTCGTATTTTCTCACTATTTTTAGAATGGCGTACATGTTGGATGAAGGGTATGTGGCGTTTATTGATTTTTGGATTGGACTTTGTCCTCTCCGCGACAACTATTGAGTTGCGTATTTTACTCTAAATCATATGTTAAATTGTGTTCTAAAACTATTCCTATGTTTGGGCTATAAGCCATGTTTGAGGTCTCGTGTCGACTTGTTTGGACCCCTTGGGGGATTTTTACTTCTATTTTTCCTCACTGTGTTGATTTATGATTTACACTCAGTCATGTTATGTTTAACTGATTTCGAAACTCAGCCTTATTTACACTATTTTGAGATATAAAATGATGTTTTTGGGTCGAGTACCCCATTTTATTGATACGCCCGAGGGGCTTTTGAGACTTGCTGACTGAGTGAGGCAGAGGGCCTGATTGTGAGGATATGATATACCACGAGGTGGCTTGATTTTAGCGCTTGGGCTGAAGGAGCTCCTCCGAAGTCTGAACACACCCCAGTGAGCACACCTACCTACTAAGTGCGAGTGCCGAGTGCCGACTGGCGAGTGATTGGGAGGCATGAGTAACAGTGAGGTTGCCCGAGGGGCTGATACTGACTGACTGTGAGGTATCTTGAGTGATGTTCTGCCCGAGGGGCGATTTATGATTCATGTTTTGGCCCGAGGGGATACTTTTGACTTATTTCGTTTTACACTAAATTCTTCAGGTATTTTTATTTCTGAAATTGTTGGAAAACACATTTTTCAAAGGATTTTACTGATGATTTGATTTTATTTGTTTCTTACTGCTTAGACTTTATTTATTTCCATTACTACTAAGTTGGCATACTCACATTACTCCCTGCACCCCTATGTGCTGATATAGGTGCTGATATCGAGCGTTAGTCATCTATTTCCGTGGGAAGCCGGAGTCGGGACGTAGAGGTAGCTGTTCAACATCCGCAGCATCTCTGTTTTTCCTTTCTTATTTTGCACCTATTTCTTCATTCCGAGGTTTTGTATTATAATAGTAGAGCTTTTGGTATATTCCTTAGATGCTCATGACAGGTTGACTCCGGATCTTGGGGATGGTTTTAGACTGTTTAACTATTTGTTTTGCTTAATGGATTCAATAATTTTATATACGTTTATGAAATGTTGAAAATGTGTTGGGATTTTGGAAAGAAACTATAAATATGTGATTGTTGGCTAGCCTAGTTCCACGATAGGCACCATCATGACCGGTTTAGGATTTGGGGTCGTGACAGCGCCCCACGCTAGTTGTGGCCCTCAAAATTTAACTTTTGCCTTTTTGCTCTGATGTTGCTCCAATTCATGTCGTTTCGTCCCAAATTGCATCCAAGTAATTCCTACACATGGATATACCACAATTTAGCACAAATCATCATATTAAACATCTTAAGTTTAAGAGATATGAGAAAAATGTGAGGCGATTTATACTAAAATATGCATACATTAAGCCGATTATCAACTTTCGACCCCAATTTTCATGGTTAGGGACCACGAGAGGCATCCATGAAATGGCTGCATAGCAAATGAGAACGTTATATAAAGCAAAAGTAGGTACGAAGAATAATGGGTAATACATTACTTACAATTGGGGTTCCACTCCTCGGGGAGTGGCATTTTCTCCTTCGGGATGATGTCACAAGTCCTTACCCAGATGAACCGGCTCATCCAACCCCGATCCTTGTCCTTGTTGATGCTCGCAAACAAGGCCTTCATTGCTCGACGTTGGATCTTGATATGTCCTCAATAAAGTCGAGGGCGGTACAACCACATTAGGTGGCTAAGGGTGAATTCCAACCCCTCAACCTTGCCGGAGAAGAAGCGCAGCACAATCACAATGCGCCAGAACGAGGAGTGAACTTGGCCGAGGGTGACCCGGTATATTTTGTAAATTATTGATGATCACAGGGTCGAGGGGACGCAATGTGAAGTGGTAAGTGTAAACACTTAAAAACCCATCCACGTGGGTAGTAATATTCTCTTCAGGAGCAGGGATTTGTACCATAACCTGGGGGCCCTAGTTGCAGTCCCTCTTCATGGCTTCAAGGTGGCTCGTCGTTATGGAGCAGATGTATCTCAACTCATGCTCACATCGGCCTAGGACGATGAAGGGTTCTCGATCTTGAAATCAAATTTTAAAAATCATGGATCGGGAATATACTCGTGAAGGAGCAAATCCACCGGTGTTTTGTCACCGGCCGACTGGGAAGAAGAGGAAGAAGCTTTCTCCTTTTGTGGGACGACCCTTGAATCAGGTAAAGAAGGGCGAATGAGGATTAAACTAGGTGTTTTCAGTGCTAATGAGGTTGACTCAACATGCGGCGAAGGAGAGGAGGTAGATAGAGTTAATAAACTTAGAAGTTTGATAAAAGCAAAAGTAAAGTTTTGATTCAACAAAATAGTCTATATTTTTAAATTCATGGTGACGGTTTGATGATACTAGTGGCTGATCACCCGCTGACAGGCATTAATGATTTGGGGAAGTGTACCGACGGGAAATTTTTGTCACCTCCGTTGCTTATATAATAAGGATGACATCATGATCGAGGCCTCCATAAAATCGAGGCTCAAGTCGTTTCTTATCGTTTTATTCTAAGAAACGCGGGGACGATTTGTATACGGTAGAAATCGGGGCTACCCAATTTCATTCTTTGATCGAAAGAGGGAAGTCACATCAAAGGTAAGGACGTCGAGTCCGGAATTGAAGTTGCTTTCCAGATCAAGGTCGACATCAATAATCAAGATCAGAAAAAGGGCATACTCTGAAATGACACTGGTATAGCTCAGTAACGGAAAAGGCGAGATATACGTGACGGGTCGAGGATCGTGGCGTGAAGTTTAGAATGGATTGATCTTTGGCAGTTAATTATTGTCAATATGATTTCCTACTATAATTAGAAGTGTACCTTATTTAGAACTCCTCTATTATATAAAGAGGAATATCATTCATTTGTAAAGATGATCATTCTTCACTGATAAGAATTTATGCACCTGTTCTCTTTACTTCACTTACTGTTCATCACCGATGCTCCATTCTTTATTGTTTCTATTATCATACCTCGAGACCATCTCGAATCGAGGTCGAGACATTGCTTGTATACTGGTTTGATTTATCTTACTGTCTAATTTATCTACTTAATTTTTTATTTATCAATTGAGATTGGGTTAAATCACATATACTTAAAACCACAATATAAGTTTAATTGTTGGTCGATTTTTAGGGTAAACAGGGATGTTACAATGGCAGCACATGCACTAATACATCTTGAACACAACATATGTAACTGTTTGGTAAAGGGGATAAGGCATGGACATGTGCAGGCTCACATGCTTTGGAGGGAAGACAACACTTGAAGATAACTTTCTTATTCATTTTGTTGGACATACTCAATGCATCTATTTGGCTAGTTTATATCTATTTTTAGATATGTTTGTTCATCATTTATCTAATTTTTCTCTAGTTCAAATTGTAATATAAAGGTTGAGCACCACATGCTCAATTTTGGTAAAAGGAAGTATGTATTTTTCATAGTTTATGCGCCTACATTTTTCTAAGACTTCATACTTCTTTGTTTTTATTTTGGATATATACAAAAAGTAGCCCTAGACACCATGCAGATTTGCTGGAAAAAAAGAAGAGTAGAAATAGGATTATGGTTAAAAACTTAAGATAGTTAATTTTGGAGATATAGACCTCGATTTGAAGTCGGATCTTGAAACAAATTACATATTGTACTCGGGAAAGAAGGGGTAATTGGGAATTGTTCTTGATTCTAGATTGTGACCATGTGGGCGGGTATTGACTTTTTTGTTGACTTTTTCGAATATGATAAAAATCAAACCTTTTTAGTATTAGGAGGGTTCTTTAAGCTTCTTTTTACTTATTTGAGTATTATTTGACTAAATTCAACTTGTTTGGAGGCTTGTTTTAAAGGAAAAGTGAATTGGAGAGTTCATTTGTTCCGGAAAGAGGTAAGTATCGTGATTAACCTTGATTTAAGAGAATTAAGTTGTACTTGGGTCTATTTTCTACGTGCTAATTGTGTTGGTGGCGGTACATATACATGGTGATGAGTCTATATGTGTTTTCCATGATTTAAGCATGCGGGTAGATAGCCTTATTCATGTCTTGTTTGTTCATTCATTATTTCTCAAATTCTTTAAATAGTTTGTGAAACATCTTGATTATTCACATACATGTTAACAACTATGTTAATTTTTATTGAGATAATTGGACATATGGTTCTTCATATATTGGCGTGCCGATTGGTACAAAGTTATGATTATCTCTCACATGGTGTGTTATGCTTAATTACTCTTCTTGATGTTATTTATGCTTCCTACCTGGTTTGGTATTTTTTTGTATATGCTTGATGAGGAAGAATTAATTGCACGAAGGGTGATTTCGTGCTTGAGAGGAAGAGCGATTATGTACGAAGGGTGTTTCTATGCTTCTTGAATTCATTATTATTGCACAAAGGGTATTTCACGCTTGATGAGGAAGAGTGATATATATATATATATGCACGAATGGTGTTATACTGCCAGTGAGGATGAGAGGTAAGCGTACCAAGGGCATTGTCGTGCTATTTGATATTATATCCTTTACTCATTTCTCTTATTTGCAGATGGACTTGGCTAAATTGATTCATGGTTATTGTTACATTCTCTTGAATATAAGTTGGTATGAAAGGCTTGGTTGTGTTATAAAATAAATCATGGTCGTTGTTTATCTTAGTTGATTTGTTTATCTTACTTGATTCTTTCACTATTCCTCATACTTCTTCTTGCTAAATCTTCTCCTTATTTTTTTTTGTTATTTCTCCAGGTATTTGTCGTGTTTATTAACTGCACAGGTTTATATAGTAGGTGTCTTGTCTTAGCTTCGTTATTACCTCATTGGGTTAGGGTCTACATTTACTGAGTATATTGGGTTTGTTATACATATACTATAATTTTGCACTTATTGTACAACCTCGTGCGTTGATCTTAGCGAAGTCCCAAGGTTTGATTAGCTTATATATCTGGCAGACTCAAGGTAGTGCTGCATACCCTTTCGTAAACTCCGCAGTGACCTTTCGTATCTCTGTTACTATTTATTGTATCAGATATTATTGTACTTCATTTCAGACTTTGTAATTAGTATTATTAATAAGCTCATGTACCCAGTGTTGCTAGTCTGGGGCGGTGTTTATGACAATTATATTGGCTTTAGACCTATCATGTTGATTTAGGAGTTTTTTACTCTTTATTTATGATATTATGTTGTTAAATATTTAATTCCACTTCTAGTTTTTTACCCAGTGTTAAGTATTGTTAAACGTTAATTTTCCTAGAAAGTAGGGTTAGACACCATCACAACTAGTTAGTTGGGGATTTTGAGTCGTGACATTGCAATTGAGCGTTTCACCATCTAAGATGCATGAATTGGGAGAAATTTGACCTGAGGCAAGGGCAATTTGGTAGGAAGAGAAGGTAATCTAGTGAATATAGAAAAAATTCAGTTAAGCAAATCCTAGGAATGCTAAGGAAAATAGAGATGTTGCGGACGCTAAATCACTACCTCTATATCCCAAACTCCGACTCCGCACGGTATAGATAGCTAGCGCTCGATATCTGCACCTGAATCTGCATACAGGGGTGCAGGGAGTACTGTGTGTACGCCAACTCAGTAGTGATGAAATAAATCAAGTCTAAGTGATAAGAAACACATAAAAATCAATATCATCGATTCACAATATGCACAACCTATATTTCCAACAGTATATACATAGATATATAAAATCATCATGCCTTAAAACAAACTTAAGAAAAATCCTTTGAAAAAAAAAGTGTTCTTCAACAATTTCAGAAATAAAAATAACCGAAAGATTTGGTGTAAAAAAATGAAGTAAATCATAAGTAGCTCCTCAGGCAAAAACATGAATCATAAATCACCCCTCGGGCAGAAAATCACTCAATACCTCACAGCCACTCAGTAGCAGCCCCTCGGGCAACCTCACTGTCACTCATGCCTCCCAATCACTCATCACTCGGCACTCAGCACTCAGCACTCAACAGGTACCTGCGCTCACTAGGGGTGTGTACAAACTCCGGAGGGGCTCCTTCATCCCAATCGCTAAAATCAAGCCACCCCATGGCATATCATATCCACACAATAAGGCCCTCGGCCTCACTCAGTCAAAACCACTCAGAATCCCCTCGGGCGTATCAGTAAAACGGGGTACTCGACCCAAAATATCATTTTTATATCTTCAAAATAGTGTAAATAAGGTTGAGTTTGAAAAATAGTTAAGCACAACATGACTCAGTGTAAATCATAAATCAACAGTGAGGAAATAGCAGTAAAAATCCCCCAAGGGGGTCTATACAAGTCGGCATGAGGCCCCAAACATGGCTTATAGCCCAAATATAGCAATAGTCTTTAGAACACAATTTAACATATGATTTATAGTAAAATACGCAACTCAATAGTTGACGCAGAGAGGACCAAGTCTAATCCAAAAATCAGTGTGCGCCACATACTCGTCATCCGTTATGTGCGCCATTCTAAAAACAGTGAGAAATATGAAGTCCGGGGTTTCATACCCTCAGGGCAAGATATAACGATTACTTACTTCTACCGGGCCAAAATACTAGTCAGCTATGCCCTTGCCCCTCAAATTGGCTCCTGATTTCTCCGAATCTAACCAAAATCATATTAGCATCATCAATATACGCTAAAGGAACACAACCCAATCGAAAACTGTCGGTTTATACAAAAAATCTCAAAATTCGACCAAACCCGAGCCCTGGGCCCACATCTCAGAATTTTATAAAATATTCATCACTAGAATCCACATCCTCCCACGATTCTATACATACCAAGAACACTAAAATCGGATCACAATTGCCCACTCAAATCACCCAAAGAATTTTCCAATATTTCCTCCCATTTTTCCCAACTTTTCTACTTTAATTCCTCAAATTGCATGGGGAAAATCAAGACAAATTCATGAAATTGAACCAAAAATCATGGAAGAACACTTACCACAAGAACCCCACTGAAAAGCTCATCCAAAATCTCCTCTCCCCGAGTTCTCTAATGAAATATTGAGTTATGGCGAAGAACCCCCGAATTTAGAACTTAAATTGTCTGCCCAGACTTCTCTTCATCGCGAACGCATCACATTGACCGCGTTCGCATAGAACAATCCAAGAAGCCCCTAATTGTTTCTCTACGTGAACGCACCAAAAGCCATGTGAACGCACTGCTCCACCACCCCAGGCCTTCGTAAACACATGGGCTCCTACGCGATCGCACAGGCCAATGGGCCTGGGGTCCTCAGGTGCTTCCTACTCTACGAACAGACACACACACACCCGCGTTCGCGATGGCCACCCTTCTCAACACTCCGTGTTTGTACCCCTTCGCCCGCGAACGCGTTAAACAACTGTCCCCCTTCCCCCAAACACTCTATGTGAACGCGAGCCCTCTTCCGCGAACGCACAGAGTAAAACTCTGCTGCAGAAACACCAGCAAACCAACCAAGTTCCAAACCCAAAAATCGATCCGTTAACCTGTCAAAACCCACCCGAGGCCCTCAGAACCTCAACCAAAAATTCCACCACAACCCATAACCTTATTTAAACTTAGTCGAGCCTTCGAAGCACCAAAAACAACAGAAAAACACCAAAATTACATGAAATCCAAACCTATGAACTTTGAAACTTCTAAATTTCGCCAATGATGCCGAAACGAACCAAAACACCCGATTGACCGGAAAATTTTCACACATATCCAAAATGACATTACAAACCTACTCCAACTGTCAGAATTCCATTCCAACCCTGATAGCCTATTTTCCACTGCCGACCGAAAATCGCCAAAAACTAACTTTCGCCAATTCAAGCCTAATTCTGCATCGGACATCAAAATTTCATTCTGAACACACTCATAAGTCCTAAATCACCTAAAAATCTATCCAAGCAATAAAATCTGCATTCTAAGGTCGTTTACCAATACGTCAACTCCTAGTTGACTTTTTCAACTATTAAGTTAATTTAAGAGACTAAGTGTCTCAATTCTCACCACAACCACTCCGAACCCGAACCAACTGACCCAACACAACATAAATAGGCTAAGAAACATATGATAAAGCAGAAACGAGGGTAACGGGGCTAATCTCATAAAACGACCGGCCGGGTCGTTACATACCTATTAAGTGCGAGTGTCGAGTGACGAGTGATTGGGAGGCATGGGTGACTTTGAGGTATGCCCGGGGGGTTTATTATGAGTGAATGTGAGGTATGACCGAGGTCCTAATTATGAGTGACTGTGAGGCATGCCCGAGGGGCTAATTATGATACATGTTTATTCCCGAGGGGCTAATTATGATTTTACCACTTTCACTCTGAACTTATGAAATATGTTTTGTCCGAGGGGATTTTTATGACTTTTATCATTTTTACGCTACACTTCTTGAAAGTTATGTTGAAACTATTGGCAAGTATATTTCCAATTGATTTTACTGAAATCGGTTTTTAAGCGTGATGATTTAACGTATACATTGTTGGAGAGAAAAGTTGTGCTTATTGTGCAATGATGATTTGATTTATGTGTTTCTTAGTGATCTGACCTGATTTATTTTCATTACTACTGAGTTAGCGTACTCACATTACTCCCTGCACCTTGTGTGCAGATCCAGGTGTTAAGGCAGAGTGAGCATTGTATATGTTCCAGAGATTTTCTCGGAGGTTTCTGCGAGGTAGCTGCACACGTCCCCAATCCTGCTCTATCCTGCTCTATCCTGCTTACTATTATAGAGTTTATTCTTTTATTTTTAGTTGTATATTTTATGTAGATGCTCATGACCTGTGACTCCGGGATCTCGGGGGTTGTATTTAATATTCAGTATAGCTTTAACTGTTTTAAAAATGCTTAAGAGAAACCTTTATGGGTTATCAGTTTAGTAAAGATGTAAATGGAAGATTATTACGATTTGAGTGTAGTTTTTGGCTGGCCTAGTTCCACGATAGGCACCATCACGATTGGATTAGATTTGGGATCGTGACAAACACACTCGAACCTAGTCAAATAATACTAAAATAAGTCAAAACAAACCGTAGGAATCATTCTCATATAAAAAAGTTAGATCTTTACCTAATTAGGAAAAGTCAACAAAAAGTCAATGGGGCCCACTTGATCTAAATTTTAAATCAAGACCAATTTTGGTTACCCATTTTTCCACGAATCAAAATATGTGATTAGTTTCAAGACCGACCTTATGTTGATGTTTTGGATCTCCAAAATTAATTTTCTTAAGTTTCTACTCAAAACTCCATTTTCTACTCTTTGAAATCCTATATTTAAGGGTGAAAATCTATGGGGAACCATAAAAATTAATCAAATCTATGTTAGAATTACTAACCTTTGAAGTAGCGATGAAGATCCTCTAAAAAATTGATTCTATCTATGGTTTAGGTCTAAAAAAAGGGTGAAATGAGGCTAAATCTGGATTTCTGCCATATTTTAAATCCCTGGTAAAAATCCTTCTTCACGTTCCTAGAAGTTTGTATGCGTTAACAAAGGTCAATGGTCAATAAACCATCGCATTCGCGAAGGCTATATTGCATTCGCAAAGGTCAGTCCCTCCAAGACTTCGTGTTCATGGCCCCACCATCATATTTGTGATGTACAAAAGCGTCTTGCCCAAAATACACTCCATGAACGCGAGAGTAGCTATGAATTCCCAAAGGTCTGCTGCACATCAGCAGATCAGCTGTTGCAATAAGTGCAAAAAATGGCGAAAAACACCCCTACACCCGAGCACCCCTAGACTCCATACAATCATCCTAACTTGTCTATATAGTCTATATAGACTTGTTCGAGGGCTCAAAACATCAAAAATAATATCAAAATCAAGAATCAACAATCAAGCGCTAATTTCAATGTTCTTAAGTTCAAATTCTTTCAACTTTCAACTAAAGTGCTGAAACATCCTCGGATCACTCGGGACCCAAACAACCATATGTACAAGTCCAAAATCATTATACAAACCTACTGAAATCGTCAAAACACTGATCCTGATTATATTTTCTCTTCCAAAACATGTCTAAACCTTTCAAAAATTGAAACAAAATATGAACACAGGTCATAAAACATCAAATGAAGCTATTACGAGTCTCAAATCATGAAATAGAGCGCTAGAACTCAAAATGACCTATCGGGTCGTTATATTTTCCACCTCTAAAAGAAACGTTCGTTCTCGAACGAACATAGAAATGTAACTAAACTAGCAAACAGATGCGAATGTCTACTCCTCATATCAGACACGGATTCCCAAGTAGCTTCCTTAGTCGATTGCCCTTTCAAAAGTACTTTCACATAATAAATCTCCTTAAAACTCAACTTTTGAACCTGCATATTTAAAATAGCTACTAATTCTTCTTCATAAGCCAAATTCTCATGCACTATGCTGAAGTCCAGAAAATGTGACTTATCTTCATGATACTTCCGAAGCCTCAAAATGTGAAATACTAAATGTGTTCCTACTAGGCTCGAAGGAAATACAAACATATAAGCAACTTCACCAATCTTCTTTAGCACCTCGAATAAACCAATGAAAGAATCTAATTGCAAAAGCAAAAAGAGTGGATGCCTTTTTTTTCAATTCGAGGTTGAATGTATATGTGATATTGCTATAATTCACATTTTATTTAATGATAAGGTTATTAATAAACAAAGACAAATGAAAATTCTTAAAATATTAGATCAATTCAGAAGCCCGCATTTATTAGTTTTAAATATAGAAAACATAATTCCATTGGTTTGATTTCGGGGAGGTTGTGGTGTGGATTGGGATACTTAGTCCTAAAGTGGAAGCTTAAGTTAGAAGAGTATACCAGGGGTTGCATTTTATGTAGACGAATCCAGAACGGAGTTTTGACGGTTCAGTAGCTTTGTATGGTTATTTTTGTCATAGGCATATATCCGAATGTGGATTTGGAAATTCGTAGGTTAGTTTTGGTATTTTTTGGTGAATGTTGGAAAGTTGAAGGTTTGGAAGACTGATAGGTTTGATCGGGAGTTGAATTTGTTGATATCGGGTTAGTATTATAGTTTCGGGAGTAGGAATATGTCCCATGTGTCATTTTGGACTTGCATGCAATAGTTGAGGTCGTTTCGGGTTGGTTTGGTGTGATTCGACATGAGTTGTGAAAGTTTGATGTTTACAAGTTACTTAGGCTTGAATCGTGGTGCGATTCATGGTTTTGATATTGTTTTATGTGATTTGAGGCTTCGAGTAACTTTATGTTATGATTTGGGATTGTTTGGTGTGATTGGACGGGGTCCCGTGGACCTCGGGTGTGTTACAATGGGTTTCATACCATTTCTTCTTGTTTTGGCCTTACTGATTTCTAGTGTCTGATGTATCTTCTTCGTGATTGCGAGAAGGCGGTCGCGATCATGTAGAGTATTTTGGTTAGGTGTGGTGGTTGTTCATAGAGTTCGTATAAAGGAGTGGCCATCGCGATCGCGGGGAGGCAGACACGTCCGTGTAAAAGGGGCGGCACACGTTGTTTTTCGTGATCACGTGAATCAGCCTGCACTTTCCTATGAGAAGTTGTGCATCGAGTTCCCAACCTTGGTATCGTGTTCGCGTAGGAAATTTCTAGGGCAGAGTTTTATTGTGCTTCGCGATCGCGAAGTTGGTCCCCGAGTCGCTAAGGGTATGCCTAGGAAGACCATAAGTACTCTATTTTCGAGGGTTTTAGTCATTTTAACATATTTTGAGTTGTAGATCTCGGGTTTGGGTGATTTTGGAGGAAATTTTCACGATTTGGATTGGGGTAAGTGTTTTTGACACAAATTTGTTCATTATTCATGATTCCATCTTTGTTTATAACATTTAATTGATGAATCTAAGTGAAGAAGTTGAGGATTTTAGTGAAAACTTTATTAAAGTAAAAATTGAGGGTTTGAAGGTCGATTTGTTATCGGATTGGATGAAATTGGTATGATTGGAATCGTATTCAAATGGGTTTCGGAATTTGTGAGTTTGTCTGGGTTATGAGACGTGGGCTTGGGGTTGACGTTTTGAGTTGACTTTTTGATTTTGGTTAAAGATCTTAGCTTTATCATTTGGAATCCATTCACTTTGTTTTTATTGATGATATTAAGTTATTTTGGCTTGATTCGAGTTGTCCGAAGGGAAGGGCTTGTTAGAGGATAGGGCTTGCTTGAGGTAAGTATCTTACCTAAACTTGGTTGAGGCACTAGTTGCCTAAGTTACTTGTGATAGATATGTGCTATGATTGCGCATATTTATGGGGTTTGAGGCTATGTGTGAATGCCGAGGTATTTATCCATATTCGGAGTAGTGCTTATGCTATGACATGCCTTGAATTGATTGTTAAGCTTTATGCTGTGATGTTTCTCATATTTATAATCATATCGTGAACTATAGTATCCATGTTTTAGGTTACATACAGGCTAATCCCATGAATGAACTTGATACTTGTTATTTCCATGATAAAATTGTCAATTTCAGCTATGATAGCATACTTTGAACATACATAAACCTTAGCATGTCATTTATACCAATCTAGGAGTATAAAATATGATGATCATTGATCATTTACATGTATATTTGTATATTTTCTTATGTTTGATATGATTTGGATTAGATGTTTGTGACCATGCAGGGTGAACTATGTTGTTATGCCTATGACCATACCAGGTGGATTGTATTGTTAAGCATGTGACAACGCCCGGTGGATTGTGATATTATACATGTTACCACGCCATGCAGATGCATGATATTGAGCATGTGACCACGCCGGACGGATCCGTGATATTGAGTGTGTGACCACGCCGGGCGGAGTATGATTATTGCATATGACTACACTGTGCGTTGTGTGTGGATCCACCCCTTAGGGTAACCCTCTCATGTTTCTCTCTTGATAGTGTAAATGCGGATTGAGGAAAACTGATCAATGGTTAGTATTGTTATGGAAATTATGAGGAAAAGATGTCATGTGTTTGATTTGGTTGTTGCATTTCATCTTTACTTGCAACTTCCTTGATTGTTATCTTCTTTAATTGCACATCTTCTTTATATGATGGATTTTGAGTGAGAGTACGTTAAGTAATTTTGTGCACCAAGGTGGTTCTTTCAGTGATTCATGACATGATCATATTATCATTATGTAGTTGTTGCTTTTATCAACTGTATAGGTGATTAGCGAGTATCACTTATAATTCTTGCTTATATTACCTCGCCGAGGCTAGTTATGATACTTGCTGAGTATATGGGTCAGTTTTACTCATACTATACTCTACACATAATTGAGAAAATTCACGTGTTAGACCCAATCACTACTAGCAGAGATTTTGCTAGCTGAGTTGTTCAAGAGACCAGGTAGAGATGCATCCCAATTGCAATCTTGGCGTCTCTTTCTAATTGTACTGTTGTCTTTATTTTTAGACAGTATTGTTATTTTTCTTTCTGATTTTTATTTTATTTTAGATCTCATGACTATGTATTTACTAGTTTTTGGGGATTTATCATGTTTTGGCGTTATTCTATTATATTTGAAGGCTTTAAACTTGTATCATTTTGTTAAATTCTATTATTATGTTCTGTGTTGTTATTTTCGGCGCCATCACACCCAATTGGTGGATTTTGGATTGTGACAAGTTGGTATCAGAGCCCTAGATTCATAGGTATTACGGGTCATGAGCAAGTTTAGTAGAGTCTTGTGGATCAGTACAAAGACGTCACTACTTATTTTCGAGAGACTACCGAACAGTTAGGAAAAACATCACTTCTTGAATTCTTGTCATGCATATTTTTCATTTCTAAATTTTTAAATGTTACTCGTCTATTCTCTCATGAATGGTGAGAACACATTCAGACGGATCAGAAAGACAGGCACCAGTACCACCAATTCGGGTCACGAGAGGCCGGGCCGAAGTAGATGTCGAGGTAGGGCTCACACAATAGTTAGAGAAGCACATATGGAGCCACCAATTGCTTAAGTGGAGGAGCATGCCCTGAATATTGTTGAGACGATGCGACAAGATCAGACACTAATGATACCTATTATTATACCCGGTCTTGAGGAGGCCTTGGCTTAGATTTTGAGTGTGCACTAGCTTGGCTCTGGCGGTGACGATACCAGTTGTACCAGCTACCTCACATGCCAAGGGAGGAGGCCAGACTCTTTCCTCCTGTACTCCAAAGAAGTTAACTCAAGATTATCAAGCACCAAGGATGTTACGAGTTCAGCCAGTTATTACTACTCAGACCAAGGTTGGTCCACCTATGACTGATAAGTAGAAGAAGAGGTTGGAGCGGTTTAGGAAGCTTGATCCACTAGAGTTTGGTAGAGGAGACTCAGAGGATGCTCAGGTTTTTTTGGACCGATGTCATTAGATTTTTTGTACCGAGGGTATTGTGGATATCAGCGGAGTTGCCTCCATTACTTTTCGGCTGACAGGGGCATCCTATAAGTGGTGGCAGAATTACGAGTTAGGCAGGCCAGTTGGCGCGGCGCCACTTACATAGCATTAGTTCTCAGTACTTTTCTTAGAGAAACTTTTTCCATATACTCGCACGGAGAAGTTGCATAGAGACTTTGAGCAGCTATGATAGGAGGGTGTGACTGTGACTTAGTACGACATGATATTTGCAGATTTGGCACGTCATGTGGTATGGATGGTTCCCATAGAATGGGAGAATATTAGGAGGTCCATTGATGGCCTCAACTATGATTTACGTTACAATACGGCTCGAGAGGTTGCGACGGATGCTAGGTTTGACCTGGTGGTCGAGATTGCTAGATGTTTGGAGCAGGTTCGCTATCTTGAGCGTGAGAAGCGGGTGGCCAAGAGGCCTCATGGTTCAGGTGGTTTCGTAGTGCCATATTTGAAGGCCGGTCACATTATAACAAAGGTCATCTTTTTAGACCTGCTCAAGAAGCTCTTCATGTTCCTCGTGGTTATTTAGTTAGCCGTAGTTCTTACAGTGCACGCATAACTCAGTCATCATTCAATGCGCTACCGGGACAAATTTCTTATCGTGCTCCGTCTGCTCAAGTTTCCACATGCAGTTTTTCTATTTGTTATCATGGTCACCAGCCTTATAGGAGGGATTATTATGAGTGTGGATACTTGAGTCATCTCAAGAGGGATTGCCCCAGACTGTTAAGTAGGGTTCCACAGCAGAGCTCTCAGCTTATGATTTCAGCACCCATAACTACACCATCCTTTCAACCAACTAAGGTTGAGGTTCAGTCAGCACGGGATCGCCTTAGAAGGGGAGGTTGTTCAGGCGCTAGCCAAGCCCGTTTCTATGTATTTCTCCCCAAGCCAGAGTAATTTTCTTCTGACGGCATTATCACATGTATTGTTTCATTGTGCCATATGGATGCTTTGGTGTTATTTGACCCTGGTTCCACTTATTCATATATGTAATCCTATTTTTCTCGTTAATTGATATGCCTCGTGATTCAATAGATACTCTTGTTCATGTATCTACACCGGTTGGGGATTCTATTGTGGTTTATCGAGTATATTGGTCGTGTGTGGTTACCCTTGGAGGTTGTGAGACTAGGGTTTATCTATTGTTACTCAGTATGGTCGATTTTGATGTGATTCTAGGTATGGATTGGTTGTCACCATGTCACGTAAGACCGTGACATTGGCAATGCCAGGGTTTCCTAGGGTTAAGTGGAGAGGCTCCTTAGATTATATTCCTAGTAGGGTGATCTCTTATATGAAGGTTCAATGGATGGTTAAGAAGGGATGCTTGGCATATTTGGCCTTTGTGAGGGATGCTAGTGCTGATACTCTTACTGTTGAGTCTCTTCCGGTTGTGATGGACTTCTCAGATTTGTTTCCTTCAGACTTGACGGGTATGCCACCCGACATGGATATTGATTTTTGTTATGACTTGGTGCTGGGCCCATAACATATCTCTATTCCACCATACCGCAACACACTAATAGAGTTGAAGGAATTAAATGAGCAACTTCAGGAATCACTCCTAGTGCGTCGCCTTAGGGTGCACAAATTCTATTTGTGAAGAAGAAAGACAGTTCTATGAGGATGTGTTTTGGCTACAAGCAGCTGAACAAAGTTACAGTCAAGAACAAGCCCCCACTATCGTGTACTGATGATTTGTGTGATTAGCTTCAGGGAGATAGGGTGTTCTCGAAGATTGATTTGAGATCAATATACCATCAGTTGATGATTTGGACTTCAGACATTCCGATTACGGTATTCAGGACCCGCTATTATCATTCTGATTTTTTTGTGATGTCTTTTGGGTTGACCAATGGTCGGAAATATTTATCACTTGAAGAATAACGTGTTTCAGCCGTGTCTTGATTCTTTTGTCATAGTGTTTATTAATATATTGGTGTATTCTCCCAGCGGGGTGAGTTTAAGGGAGAAGAAACTATATGCTAAATACTCCAAGTGTGAGTTTTGGCTCCGGTCATGTAGTATCCAGCAAGGGGATTAAGGTAGAACCAAAAAGGATTGATATAGTTCTAAGCTGGCCCAGTTTGTCTTTTTCCAATGAGATCCGGAGTTTCCTTGGGTTGGATGGACACTATCGTCATTTTTAGAGCGATTTTTATCCATAATAGCCCCATTGAGTGGATCGATGCAGAAGGGTGCCCCATTCAGGTTGTCTGATGAGTGTGAGGATATATTTTAGAAGCTCAAGACTACCTTTACTACAACCCTACTTCGGGTTTTACCTTCAGGATCGTGTTCCTAAAAAGTTATTCTGATGCTTCACGGATTTGTATTGGGTGCGTGTTGCTGCAGGAGGGTAGATTTATTTCTTATGATTCGCGTCAGTTGAATCCCCATGAGAAGAACTACCTTGTACATGATTTGGATTTGGCACCATCACTTATTGAAGCAAAAGAATCAGTACTTGAGGCAACAGAGGTGGTTAGAGCTACTAAAAAGACTATGATATCACCATTCTTTATCACCTGGAGAAGGCCAAAGTGGTGGCCGATGCTTTGACTAGGAAAGCTGAGAGCATGGGATGTCTTGTCTATATTACAGTTGGGGAGAGACCATTAGCATTGGATGTTCAGGCTTTGGCCAATTGGATCGTGAGGTTGGATATGTCAGGGCCTAGTCGGGTTCTTTCTTGCGTGGTTTCACAGTCTTCTTTGTTTGAGCATATCAAGCCATGTCGGTATGATGATCTCTACTTGCTTTTCCTAAAGGACACGATGTAACATAATTATGCCAATGAGGTTAATATTGGAGATGATGGGGTATTGAGGATGCAGGGTCAGATCTGTGTTCCAAATATGGATGGGCTGTGATAGTTGATATTTGAGGAAGCCCATAGTTCGCGGTATTCCATTCATCCGGGTGCCACGAAGATTTACCATGGTTTGATTTGGCACTATTGGTGGCGGAGGATAAATAAGGATATTGTCGGGTATGTTGCTCGGTGTTTGATCTTTTAGTAAGTGAAGTACGGGCATCAGCAACCCGGTGGTTTTCTTTATAGACTTGATATTCCGTAGTGAAAGTGGGAGCATATCACCATGAATTTTGTAGTTGGAATTCCACGGACCTTGAGGAGATTCAATGCAATGTGGGTCATTATAGACAGATTGACTAAGTATGCACACTTCATTCTAGTCATGATTAACTAATCTTCAAAGCAGTTGGCTCAGATTTATATTCGTGAGATTGTTCGCCTTCATGGTGTGCTTCATTCTATTTTCTCGAATCGAGGCACTCAGTTCACATCGCATTTTGGAGAGCAGTGCAGCGAGAGTTGGGCACACAGGTCGAGATGAGTATAATATTTTATCCCTAGACGGACGGATAGTCCGAGCGCACTATCCATATATTAGAGGACATGTTACATGCATGTGTTATTGATTTTAGAGGTTCATGGTATCAATTTCTAGTTTCTTCCATTATCAAAGTTTTCTTGCAACAACATATTTCAGTCGAGAATCTAGATGGCTCCTTTTGAGGCCTTAAACGGGAGGTGATGTCATTCTCTGGTTGGATGATTTGAGCCTGGGGAGGCTATGTTGCTGGGCAGTGACTTGGTCCATGAATCTTTGGAGAAGGTAAAATTGATTTCGGAGCGGCTTCGTACAACACAGTCTAAGCAGAAGAGTTATGCATAGTAATTTTGCATATATGGTGGGGGAGAAGGTCCTACTCAGAGTTTCACCCATGAAGGGTGTGATGAGGTTCGGGAAGAAGGGCAAGTTGAGCCCCAGGTATATTGGCCCATTTGAAGTTCTTGAGAGAGTTAGAGAGGTGGCCTATAGACTTGCCTTACCACCTAGTCATTGGGGGTTCACCAATTATTTTATGTTTCTATGCTCCGGAATTGTTATGGTGATCCGTCACATGTTTTGGACTTCACCACAGTGTAATTAGATGGGGATTTGACTTATGAGGTGGATTCGGTGGCAATTTTTGATTGGCAAGTTTGGATGTTGAGGTCGAAGAAAATAACATCAGTAAAGGTTCAGCGGAGAAGTCATTCAGTCGAGGAGGCTACTTGGGAGATTGAGCAGGAGATGCGTAGGAGATATTCTCATCTTTTTGAGACTCTAGGTATGACTCTAGACCCACTCGAGGATGAAAATTTGTTTAAGAGAGGGAGAATGTAACAACTTGGACTGTCGTTTTGAGTATTTTAGCCTGTTTTCCCTATTTGATGCATTACTTATGTGTATTTTGGGTTACATGACTTTCCGGGATAGTTGCTTTGGTTTTGGAGAGGCCGTGGAATTAATAGGGATACTTAGTTTCAAGGTTGGAAGCTTAAGTTGGATGAGTTGACCGGAGTTTGACTTTTGTGTAGGCGACTCCGAAATGAAGTTGTAATGGTTCCATGTCACGCCCCAAAACTGAGGGATGGGACCGGCGCCTAACCGAATGAACCCGGTCAAGTGAACTTGATTTTCCTTTCCTACCCAACGCGTTTCCCCGTTATTATAACATACATTATTCATATGAAATATCAAGAGGAACGCAAAAACGTGGATTCACAACATAAAGTCCATTTTTCCTCTTTTAACGTTTTAACATTAGATCTTACCAAAAACATACATACTAAATACAACATTCCCGATACGGGGCCACGATTACGAGTAAGTACAGCAACTACCCAGGAATATTTACCACCCACATAGTGTCTACGGAGCCTCTAAAAGTACCGGGAAGAATACATAGACTCGCCGTTAACAAGGCCCCGGCTATACCTCAAAAGAAATGACATAAACAAAATGAGTCAACATGAACTACACACAGCCCCGAGAGGAAGTGGGGCTCACCAAGACTGCTGAAGAGATGGAGGGAAGACACCACTATCGGCGATCACCGCTACCTGCTACAGAACCACCTACATCCATTTAAAATATGTAGCACCCCTGATAAAAAGGGACGTTAGTACCATTGAATAGTACTAGTATGTATGAACAAGCTTCATTCTAAGTAGAATCAAACAGTACACAAATAGAGGATAGTCAGGGAAACCAAACAAATACCACACAGAAATATAGAAAATCACAAATGAAGGTTTCACAGTTACTCATTTCAATTTTTCATCTCTTGCGGCGCGCAACCCGATCCCACCGTACAGTCGCATCTCACCCTTATTGCCTCTCCGCCCTTATTACTTCGTGTTGCAGCGCGTAACATGATCCCACCGTACAATCACATTTCACCCTTATTACCTCTCCACCCTTATTACTTCGTGTTGCGACACGCAACCTGATCCCACCGTACAATTACATTTCATCCTTATTACCTCTCTACCCTTATTACTTCGTGTTGCGGCGCGCAACCAGATCCCACCGTACAATCACATTTCACAGCAACAACCACCAACAATTAAATCACAAGGATCTTCATCATGAATAACATAAGTTCATATCAACTAATAACTATATGAAATCAAGGAACAATGATCCTTACCAATCAGTAATTCATATATGGTATTGCCACAATCATTTAACTCAATAAAATCAGTCCATATTTACTTCATCATTTGCTACACAACCTTTAGCACTTTGATACGTTCAACAATGTAATTAATAGCTACATCAACCAACAATTCAATCACAAACATTCTCATCATCAAGAATATTCATTCGTAACAACCAAGTAACCATATGAAATCAAGGCCACAGAAATCTTTATCAAACAGTGAATCCTATATGGTATGCCATCAACATATAGCTCAATTAGTTTATCCACGTTTCCTTCCATTATTTACTACACAACATTTAGCACTTAGATACATTTAAAAATTGTGTCCGTTATCATTTCTTTCGTTTGGTAGTACATCCTTGCATACCGATGTATTCAACAGTTAACGAGCTTTGCACATGATAGAGTAAGCAGAAGGAATCACCCTTTTCACAATCTCATATAGAATGGTGGCATGGTACTCAACTGGGACAATCAGAGAATAGAATCTTACGTCTCAACACATTAGAACAATCAATTCACATATGCTCAAGCAAGAAACTCATACCAAATTCTCGGACACCAACAAAGTGACTCTACAAAGATTAAAGTTAGCCATACATACCTCAAAGAGGTTTTCCTTAAGTTTATACAATAAACCAACACCTGTAGAAATGGAAATCTATAAGGAGATAACGGAAATCGATTAATAATTAGGAGGATTACCCATGGTGTAACTCTCTTAGGAATTTCATCAAACACCTAACATGTGAAATAGATTACAAGGTTTGAAAATGGCAGTTCCCTCTTCCCTCACCTAATTTTAACATGAACTACCCAAATTAGTTCTTTAATATCACATACTACAACTTAGTCCCACATGCATGGCCTATTTCTAACCCTCACAAAATATTTGAACCCTTAATCTCTTGCATGAAATTTTTTGGGAGTTGGACTTACCCGGATGAAGGACAATCTAAGGTTATCTTCCTTGATTCTTGAAGACTTGAGAAAGATTTTGGTGATTATGAAGTTAGACCCCCTAAAATCAGTAGAAAATGACCCCAAATGAAGCCCCTAAACCTATTTATGAAAATGGGGTCGGGTTATAAAAGTTAGAAATTAAAAGCCTCGAAGCAGGAAATGCAGTCAGGAATGCGATCGCATTCCTGCTATGCGGTCCGCATTCCTGTCGCATAAAGAGCCCTCAAATGGGCCCAAATGGGAACCAAATTTCCAGGGTATGCAACCACTATGCGGTCTGCATACTTGTTATGTGATCGCATAATGCGTCGCATAACCTCCTTCGCAAAAATTGAGGTGCAAGGATGCGACAGCTATGCGGTCCACATTCCTAAAATGCGATCGCATCTTGGGCCGCATAGCTGTCCTCAAATTGGACAGCAGGTTGTCTAGGTATGCGACCACTACGCGGTCCGCATGGACCGCAGATCCGTGCAACTCTGGAAAATATTATCTTTTAAGTCCCGGGATACTTTTTACTCCACAAGAGTCCGTTTTAAGAATTTTTTACAGTTATAACCACATGGGGACCCATTCAGGCATTGTTTTTAGAGTTGAAATTTTTACGGGTCTTTACATCCTGCCCCACTTAGAATCAATCGTCCCCGAATGAGGATCGGGGAATCACTAGAGTAGGAAAGACATAAAATAAACCAAGCCCCAAATTTCCACTAACTCCGATATTTCCTGAAAATTTCGCCAGAGTTTCCTTTGTAATTAGGCCTATCTACCTGTCAGAGAGCCCCCGAAACACATTTTAACCAATTCCACACATTTTCAGTTACTCTATCAACTTGCACATAATGCGGTCATTTCAACAAGTTGCATATAATTCAATTACTTCGACAAGCCACACATAGTTCAGTTAACTCCACAAATTTGCACATAATTCAACTATTACAATGAGTTGCACATAATTGAGCTATTACATTGAGTTGCACATGATCCAACTAATCACAACAACATATACAGTTATGGCACAAAGTTTGAGAAGTCACAATAGTAGGCTAATTAGAGGAGTGGAGTGTTCTTGCAAAAAAATTGACACCAATGTAATTGCTTAGAGATGACAACTTTCAAAACCACTACCGAACTTATTCAACCAAGTGGGGATATTTCTCTTTCATTTCATTTTCTTCTTCCCAGGTGGCTTCTTCGACTTGTTGACTCCGCCATTATACTTGGACCGAAGCGACCTCTTTGTTTCTCAACCTACAAACTTGCCTATCAAGAATACCAACCGGAATCTCTTCATATGACAACTTTTCATTAATTTCAATGGTCTCAGCTGGCATGATGGTAGATGGATCTCCAACTACCTTCTTAGGCATAGACATACGAAAATACAAATACATGAGGAACAACTACGGGAAAACATCATACTCCTAGTGCAACCTAATGTGAAATGCGCTTATGTACTCTTCATTCTCAATTCACATAACATCTACAGGGGAAATTTTTGAGAATAACTGGTTCACCCTCCTGAATTCTAAATCTCTATGCGAACGCCCACACTAAACCTGTGGTGACCTTCACGATTACCGTAAGATGTGCCATAATAAATTGACCATAAAATTACCTACTGATTATATGAGATCACAGGGTGACTTTGACACGTCTGAACCTTCAATACCAAATAGACCTAATAAAGTAAGGAGCAACGAAGTTCAAGATTGGGATGTAATTATTCAGGAATCCATTAATGTGCTGAGTAGAGTATTTCGTGCGGTTACATGTTAAGAGACACAATGATTTCTATTTACGATGACGACATAGTTTAATCCGGGTGACTACACCAATTATCAGATAAATGAAGCATAGTGGTAACTAGTATTCTTATATAAGGTGGATACCATGTATGTGAACTTGAGATTTTAAAGAAGTGATCAAGTAGGATACGCCGGTTGTGTCCCTGAGTGTAAGGTAAGTAGTTGAGCTCAAATGGTAAGACTCTTGCAACATGGGTGTGATTGAGGCCGCAAATGAAATACGTGGAATTTGATTTCACTCCTAGAAATAAGTGACACAAGGACTCTATGCCACAAGCGCATGAGGATAGAAAAGAAGTCATCTACTTATGGAATTACCATATTTCGAACAATATAACCATGCCTAAGGCGGTGGAATGCCAGAGGTAGTAAAAATTCCCCATAAATAACAACGACGTTGTCAATATTCCTAGGATCCGATGAGTAGAGAGCCACATAACCTCATCAAATCCGACCCATTTATGACTTTTGAAAAGGGGACACACTTTAGTTTGAAATCATGGCAATTTAATCTTGAACTTTAAGGAAAATCATTACTTTTAGAAACCATGAGACAATCCCTCATAGCCCTAGAGAATCGTCAACAATGGAATGAAAGTACTTAAAATCATTACGAGTTAGTGTAGAATAAGGCCTCGAAGTGACCATATGAATAATTATGAAAGGGTGATAAGTCGTAATGCACTTATCGAAGACGAGTAACCTGAGTTATCTAGTCATAGGGACAAGCAGAGTAGGTAGATGATTGTTATAGGAGTAAATCTCACAAGGAGTGCGAGCAATATCTTTTATCCTAACAAAAGGAACATACCCCGACCCTTGATGCCATAAGGGATAAAATTATATTCACAAGGAGAGTTACCAGATGAAAATAGATAGTAAGGAAGCACAACTAAGAGAACCATTTGGAATCAACGAGCTTAACCAGAGTTGAAGACATTAGAAGTCTGCAGTAAAGGGGAAATTTGCCCACTCTCAGGGCGCTTGTAGAGTACATAAAAGTGAGATTAATTAAATCAGATCATATAGTTGGATAACTAGTCTATAAATTGATATAATATCGCATTGAAGATTACGAGTGAACAACACATGATGCAAGACAAATAAAAAGGAAGTAAGAGAGCTTATAGAAGTGACCTTTAAATCGTAACCACTGGGAAAGGTGATAATATAAGGGATTACGAGGAGCTAAATTTTTGAAAGGAGATCTCCGCATATAGTCACATGATGTATAGCTCCATAATTTAAAAACCCAATTACGTTTAGCAACTCTACTTCACAATGAAGCACTACAACACACTTCTACACAACCAGTTATTACCAACCGAATTGGGAGTTGCTATAACACTTGGTCGAGAGAAAGGCTTGACATATGGATGTGTTAATAGGTGTGTTGCTCCTTGATGCACCCCAAAAGTAAAAGCGGGAGTTAGACTGGGAAGAGGATTTTTAGATTAGCACATGCATAGGTGGTTTAGAAATTGCGGCATGCTACCAACCCTTGATGAACTTGAAGTGAAGTCGGAACACATGTAATTTGTGGCACTTATTAATCCATTAAACAGATATCTAGAAGTATTTTTAAAATTAGAGCTACTCTTTCTGGTTCAGAGTTCAACCTTTAAGGATGGTGCTTCTAAGGGGATAGGATTGACAAGGAATAATATAGCCGATAGTGAATGAAGCAGGATCGTAGTTAAAGTAAGAGGATGGATTGACTTGTATTTCCACCTATAATTCTATATCTTTTTTTAGTTATGTCAGAATACTGAAAACCCCGGTAATATCAGAGGACCGAAAACTAGTTAACCAGAAAATAAAGGTATTGTAACGTCTATCCCAACTCATGTATTCAGCGGAATTGGTAAAGAATTTTGGTGGATTACTATTGATAAAAGAGATTGTATTTCTAGATACCAGGGACACAATTATGCTCTTTATTCAGCCCTCAAAATTGGAAGTGAGAAATGGGTCATCAACTAGGGGAAAGCCGGGTATATAAGATGAACTAACAAAAAGGGAACTTGAGGTTTTAGGAGTAAGCTTAATAGCTTCACGGCTAGGGTAGCCACTACAAACATCAAAATCAGTTGGATTCGTAGCAACATAGAGCAATTAACATATAACGACACTCAAATAAGTATTATGCAAACCAAAGGAGGAGCGAAAATGCTCGTCTCTCTTACAACCAGAAGAAGAACAACCTTCAAGAATAAGATGTGCAACAAGAATAAGCAGCATGATCCAGCTACAAGGAGGCTCAATGGACCCCAGCTTCGATGGATATTTAATAATTTTTAAAAGTAATTGAGCAGACCAAATTCAGAAAATAACCTGTCGGAGAAGAGGGAGATTCTCGACAAACAAAGAAAAAATCTTGCTGATTTCGACCACTAGGCCAAAATGAAAGCCTCAACAAAGATAGAGCGAGTGCACTACCATACTAGAGATGGTGATGACACAATGCAAGATCTTCACTATGACACTACGTCAACATTCAAATGATGCAAAAACTTGAAGAGAAATGGCCTAGGGTTTCTAATAGAGAAGAATAAATGGTCGAGAGAAAATATCCTTTTATTTTGTGCGAAAATATTAGAATTGGGTGATTATGAAGTTAGACCCCCTTCTTTCTCTCTCTATAATAATCTCATCTCTCTCTAAAATCAGTAGAAAATGACCCCAAATTAAGCCCCTAAACCTATTTATGAAAATGGGATTGGGTTATAAAAGTTAGAAATTAAAAGCCTTGGAGCAGGAAATGCGGTCAAGAATGCAATCGCATTTCTCCTATGCAGTCCGCATTCCTGTCGCATAAATGACCCTCAAATGGGTCAAAATGGGAACCAGACTGCCCAGGCATGCGACCATTATGCGGTCCGCATACCTGTTATGCGATCGCATGGTGCGTCGCATAACCTCCTTCACAAAAAAGGAGGCGCAAGGATGCGACAGCTATGTGGTCCGCATTCCCAAAATGCGATCGCATCTTGGGCCGCATAGCTGTCCTCAAATTAGATAGTGGGCTATCCAGGTATGCGACCACTATGCGGTCCGCATACCTGATCTGCGATCGGATAGTGGACCGTAGATCTGCGCAACTCTGGAAAATTTTATATTTAAGTCCTGGAGTACTTTTTACTCCACAAGGGTCTGTTTTAAGAATTTTCTACAGTTATAACCACATGGGGACCCATTCTGGCATTATTTTTAGACTTGAAGTTTTTACGGGTCTTTACGTTCCAATAGCTTTGTATGGTGATTTTGGAATTAGGCATATGTCTGGATGTGTATTTGTAGGTCTGTAGGTTATTTTGGTGCTTTTTGGCGAAAGTTGGAATGTTCAAAGTTTAGAAGATTAATAGCTTTGACCAGGAGTTGAATTTTTTATATCGGGTTCAGATCATAGTTTCGGGAGTTGGAATAGGCTTGTTGTGTCAGTTGGGACTTGTATGCAAAATTTGAGATCATTTTAGGTTCGTTTGGTGTGATTCGGCATGAGTTGTTGAAAGTTCATTTGTTCTATAAGCTTGAAGGTATGATTCATAGTTTTGATGTTATTTTATGTGATTAAGTCTTCGAGTAAGTCCATGATGGGTTTTGAGATTGGTTGATGTGATTGGATGGTGTCCCGGGGGGCCTCAGGTGTGTTTCCAATAGGTTTCAAACCATTTCTTCATATTTTGGCCTTGCTTAGTTCTGGTGTCTGATAACTTCTTCACAATCGAGGGAAGGCGGTCGCGATCGCATAGAGTATTTTTGTCAGCAGGTTGGTCATTCGTCTCGTTCAAGTGAAATATCTCACGTTCGTGAAGCTTTGGGTGGCAGTGGCCATCGCGATCACGGGCAGGCAGACGTGTTCGCATAGAAAGAAGGATTGGCTGGGGGTGACACATGTTGTTCATTGCGAACGCGTGGATGAGTCTACGTTCACGTAGGACCCAGTAGTTTGTGCATCGCGTTCGCGACCTTGGTCTTACGTTCGAGTAGGCCATTTCTGGGGCTTAGTTTGATTGTGCTTCGCGATCGCGAAGGGTATGCCTCGGTAGACCACATGTATTCGATTTTTAAGGGTTTTAGTCATTTTAACATATTTTGAGTTGTGGAGCTCGTATTTTGACGATTTTGAGGGAATTTTCATGATTTGGATTGGGTAAGTGTTTTTGACTTGGATTTGTTCATTATTCGTGATTCCATCTTCATTTTCAGCATTTAATTGATGAATCTATGTGAAGAAATTTGGGATTTTAGTAAATGCTTTCCTAAAGCAAAAATTGAGGATTTGAAGGTCAATATGTGGTTGGAATTTGATGAAATTGGTATGGTTAGACTCGTATTCAAATGAGTGTTCAAAATTTGTGAGTTTGGCAGGGTTCAAAGGTGTAGTCCCGAGGTTGACATTTCGGGTTGAATTTTTTTTTTTCTTTTTTTTTTTAAGCAAATATACTACTAGGCTAGATACCTAGTAGCTAATATATAAATAT
>ML368378.1:37086-112976 GCA_005239525.1 Nicotiana knightiana | reverse complement strand
GTTTGTTGGTCTTTAAGCTTAGTCTAGCTTAATTTTAAGCTTGGTGTATCTTAAAGAGAGTGAATGAAAATTGGTGGGAAAAGAATGGAGGGAAGTGAAATTTTGGATTAGTGCACTTTGTCCCTCATTGGAAGAAGGAAAGAAAATCTATGTGTATATATAGAGAAGCTCTTCTTTTAGCTCTTAAAGAGTTGAGAAAAAGGCAAGCCTCGTGCCGTCGTCGTCGTCGTCGCTCGCTCGGCTCGGATTAGGATTCGGATTTGGATTTAGATTCGGATTTGGTCAAAGATTGATTGATTGATTGATTGATTAATCTTTTTAGACAAAGGTCCGGTCCGTTTCTCTTTCCTGGATTATTTTAAATCCGTTTTTTAATTTTTCACGCAATTTTCACAGCTGTTCCAACAGCTATGGCTGTTCTGAAAGGTTGCAAAACCTTTTCAGAAATTCTGAAAGGTTGCAAAACCTTTTCAAAAATTCTGAAAGGTTGCAAAACCTTTTCAGAAACAGTACCAAATTGGCTATAAATATGCCTTGAATCCCAGAATCTTTACTTACTAAATTTTCTGATCTTCTTCTTCTTCTTCTTCTTCTTCTTCTTCTTCTTCTTCTTCTTCTGCACAAAAATATTCCAGTGTGTTTTACGACCATCAAGTGGTTCACTGATCACCGGAGTTTTTGGTACCGATACGCTGGTGAGTTAAATCGTTCTATCTTGGGAGGATATATTCCAAAACCTCGGGTACTTGAGGGGAATAATCTCCTTAAGGACACACTGTGTATTCAGTGGGCTTGGTTTATTCTTATATTATTTTCCATAAGAACAGCTAAGGACGCCTGGACTAGCGCGCCCGCGCTCAGCACGCGCTAGTGGTCGCGCTAGTCAGGTTTCTCACTGTCCCTGGTAAATTCCACTAGCGCGGTCGCGCTAATCCCACGCTAGTGAGGTTTCTCATTGTTTTTGTATTTACAAAAAAATTATTATTTTATATTACAGCAATACAGATTACTGACAATCTTAAGGAAATTATTATTTTTTTTTTCTGTATTCTGTTTGTGGAGATTAAAACCTGTGTGTTTTCTACTCCTTCTGAATTTTATTATTCTGATTTGAAGATATAAAAACTTCATCAGAGTTTCGAAATTCAGAAAACGATTTGAAGAACATAAAAACTTCATCGTTTTCTGTGAAACAGTATATAAAAACTTCGGGTTTTATTTATTATACATATTGTTTATTGTTGATTACAATATTTTTTACTGTTCTGGATTTGCCATTGATTGAACTCTTCTGTTGTTGACAGTGAGAAATGGCAATTGTTAACAGAAATTCTTCTGCGACTGTTGCGGAAACGACGATAGCCTCGTCAAGCCGGACTGCTGTTCCACCGGCAGAAAAACTGGGGAAATTTTCTGGAGCCAACTTCAAAGGATGGCAGCAAAGGGTGTTCTTCTGGCTACCACACTTGGTATGCAGAAATTCACTAGTGAAGAACCTCCAGTGCCTGCTGCGGACATGCCGGACAACGAGAAGTTCATGATTGTTGAAGCATGGAAGCAGACAGATTTTCTTTGCAAAGGCTATATTTTAAGTGCTTTAGAGGATGACTTGTACAATGTGTGCAGTGCGATGAATACTTCGAAAGAATTATGGGACGCACTTGAGAAGAAGTACAATACGGAAGATGCATGCTTGAAGAAATTTGTGGTTGCCAAGTTTCTAGACTATAAAATGATAGACAACAAAACTGTGGGAACCCAAGTTCAGGAGCTTCAACTTATTTTTCACGACCTTATTGCTGAAGGTATGGTCGTGAATGAAGCATTTCAAGTGGCTGCAATGATTGAAAAGTTGCCTCCTTCGTGGAGAGATTTCAAGAACTATCTTAAGCACAAGCGCAAAGAAATGAAGTTGGAAGATCTTGTGATTCGTCTCAAGATTGAGGAAGACAACAAAACAGCCGAGAAGAAGTCTCGTGGAAATTCAACGATCATGGGAGCTAATATAGTTGAGGAGACTGCTCCAAAAAGTAGAAGAGGAAGAGATCTTCTGGACAAACTAAGGAGAAAAACAAAAAGAAATTCAAGGGAAACTACACAACCATGGAAGAGTTGGTCACAAAGCCCCTGATTGTCGTCTCCAGAAAAAGGATAAGAAGAAGGGACATGCCAACATAGTGGAGAAGAATGATGACATTGATGATCATTGTGCAATGCTTTCGGAATGCAACTTAGTTGCTAATCCGAAGGAGTGGTGGATTGAATCTGGAGCCACTCGACATGTTTGTGCTGTCAAAGAAGCATTTGCGACTTACTCTACTGCTGGTCCCGAAGAAGAGATTTCCGTGGGAAATAATTGAACAGCCAAGATTGAAGGTTATGGGAAGATATTCTTAAAAATGACTTCCGGCAAGGTGTTAATGCTCAACAACGTTCTTCATGTTCCTACTATTAGGAAGAATTTAGTTTCTACTTCTTTACTTGTGAAGAATGGATTCAAATGTGTATTTGTCTCTGATAAAGTTGTTGTGAGCAAGAACGAAATGTATGTTGGAAAAGGATACCTCACGGATGGCCTTTTCAAACTCAATGTAATGGTTGTTGATAGTATGAATAAAATTTTAGCTTCTTCTTATTTGTTGGAGTCAAATGATTTATGGCATATTCGTTTAGGACATGTCAATTATAAAACCTTGCGGAAGTTAATTAATTTAGAAGTATTGCCTAAATTCGAGTGTAATAAATCGAAATGTCAAATATGTGTTGAATCTAAGTTTGTAAAACATCCTTATAAGTCTGTTGAAAGGAATTCAAATCCTTTAGACTTAATTCATACTGACATTTGCGATATGAAGTCGACACCATCTCGAGGTGGGAAAAAATATTTTATTAATTTTATTGACGACTACACTCGATATTGTTATGTTTATTTGCATGAAAAAATATTGTTATGTTTAAGGATGAAGCAATTGAAGCATTTAAGCAATACAAGAATGAAGTAGAGAATTAATTGAATAAAAAGATCAAAATGATTAGAAGTGATAGATGTGGAGAATATGAATCTCCGTTTTCAGAAATATGTTCGGAATATGAAATTATCCATCAAACTATTGCACCTTACACACCTCAATCCAACGGAATTGCGGAAAGAAAAAATCGGACATTAAAGGAAATGATGAATTCTTTACTAATAAGTTCCGGATTACCGCAGAGTTTGTGGGGGGAAGCTATCCTTACAGCTAACCGAATACTCAACAGAGTACCCCACAGCAAAACGCAATCTATTCCATATGAAAACTGGAAAGCAAGAAAACCTAACTTGAAATATTTCAAAGTGTGGGGGTGTCTAGCAAAGGTACAAGTTCCTTTACCTAAAAGGGTTAAAATCGGACCAAAAATAGTAGATTGCGTTTTCATTGGATATGCTACAAACAGTAAAGCATGTCGGTTTTTGGTCCATAAATCCGATAATCCCGAGATTCATGTTAATACAGTAATGGAATCAGATAATGCTGAATTGTTTGAAAGCATTTATCCGTATAAAACTGACTGTGAGTCATTAAGTGAAAGACCTAAACGACCTCGAGAAGAACCAAAGGAAAATACTCCAAGTGTAGAAGATCCAAGGCGTAGCAAACGTCAAAGAACATCTACTTCCTTTGGACCAGATTTTGTGACATTCTTGCTTGAAAATGAACCTCAAACTTTTAAAGCAGCTATGTCATCTTCTGATTCGGAGTTTTGGAAAGAGATGGTCAATAGTGAGATTCAATCAATTTTGGATAACCATACATGGGAATTGGTTGATCTTCCTCCTGGAAATAAGACTTTAGGTTCGAAATGGATCTTTAAACAGAAAATGAAAGCTGATGGCACTATTGACAAATATAAGGTAAGACTTGTTGTCAAAGGTTATAGACAAAAGGAAGGTCTTGATTACTTTGACACGTACTCTCCAGTAACGAGGATAACATCTATTAGGATGTTAGTGGCATTAGTGGCCGTGTATGGTCTTGAAATCCATCAAATGGATGTTAAAACAGCTTTCTTAAATGGAGAATTGGAGGAAGAGATTTACATGGAACAACCTGAGGGTTTTGTGGTTCCTGGTAAAGAAAAGAAAGTGTGAAAACTTGTTAAGTCACTTTATAGACTTAAACAAGCACTTAAACAATGGCATGCCAAATTTGATCAAACAATGTTGGCAAGTGGGTTTAAAATCAACGAGTGCGACAAATGTGTTTACATTAAAAACACTCCAGGTCATGAAGTCATTGTTTTTTTATATGTTGATGACATGTTGATAATGAGCAAAAGCATGTCAGATATAAATGCTACAAAGCGCATGTTGGCTAGAAAATTCGACATGAAAAACTTAGGAGTTGCTGATGTGATCTTAGGAATCAGAATTCACAAGACTCCACAAGGTAGCATTATCACACTCTCACTACATTGAAAAGGTACTTGACATGTTCAAGTATTTGGATTTCAAAATTGCCAAGACTCCAATTGACGTGAGTTATGCACTTCAAAAGAATGAAGGTGAAAGTGACTCACAACTGGACTATGCAAGAGTATTGGGAAGTTTGATGTATATAATGAATTGTACGCGACCAGATATAGCATGTGCTATTAGCAAACTGAGTCGATTTACAAGTAATCCCAATCAAATACATTGGATGGCAATGAAACGAGTTTTGGGGTATCTGAAACATACCTAAAACTATGCTTTGCATTATAACAAATATCCCTCTGTGATCGAGGGATATAGTGATGCGAATTGGATCACCAGATCATCTAAAGTTAAATCCATGAGTGGATATGTTTTTACAATTGGGGGTGGAGCAGTGTCTTGGAAATCATCCAAAACAAACGTGCATCGCCTGTTCTACAATGGAATCTGAATTCATAGCTTTAGAGAAGGCCGGTGAAGAAGCTGAATGGCTTCGGAATTTCTTGGAAGATATTCCATTTTGGCCCAAACCTTTGGCACCTATTTGTATACATTGTGATAGTCAAGCGGTAATAGGGAGGGCAGGGAGCGTTATGTATAACAGAAAATCTCGTCATATACGACGGAGACATAATACCGTTAGACAACTACTCTCTAGTGGTGTTATCACAATTGACTACGTAAAGTCAAGAGATAACGTGTCGGATCCATTTACAAAAGGCCTATCTAGAGAGACAGCTGAAAGATCGTCAAAGGGAATGAGGTTAAGGCCTAGGAGAAGTCATCATGGCGGTAACTCTACCTAGCAGACTGGAGATCCCAAGAGCTAAGTTCAAAGAGATCAAACAAAGTCATGAATGATGGTTCAACATTGTCAAATAACTCAACCCATTCTCATGATGAAGACAATGTTCAGAAATCAAGGTAAAGCATTAAGGCTTTTTGATGAGTCAATAAAGCTTAAAACTTTTTAATGATTTGCTAAGTCTGGAAGGATATGATCAGATAATGTGTCTTTAGGATTACACATTTAGGAATCACCTACGTGAGTGTGAAGTGTAAGCTACTTCAAGGGGAATGAAAGTAAAGGCCCATTCTCTAAGCACTCATGAAACCAGGCGGTGTTCATGGCTGAAATGAACACAACCGTGAGAACCATAGATGGTTAAGGATTTATTGTGTGACTTATGTTGTCTAGGTATACAACAAAGCTCGATGGTTCAAAGATATCAAATCTACCGATTGACCAAGTATATCTGATAGAAGTTCACTACGGAAAGTTCAAAAGGAAACCTACTTATCCAGATGCAATTAATTCTTGCATGTAAAACACACACATGTCCGTGCATTCCTTTATTTTATATCCATTCCTCATTCATGTGGGGGTTTGTTGGTCTTTAAGCTTAGTGTAACTTAATTTTAAGCTTGGTGTAGCTTAAAGAGAGTGAATGGAAAATAGTGGAAAAAGAAATGGAGGGAAGTGAAATTTTGAATTAGTGCACTTTGTCCGCCATTGGAAGAAGGAAAGAAAATCTATGTGTATATATAGAGAAGCTCTTCTTCTAGCTCTTAAAAGAGTTGAGAAGAAGCCAAGCATCACACCGTCGTCGTCGTCGTCGCTCGGCTCGGCTTCAGCTTCGGCTTCGAATTCGGATTTGGTCAAAGATTGATTGATTAATCTTTTTAGACAAAGGTCCGATCCGTTTTTCTTTCCCGGATTATTTTAAATCCGTTTTTTAATTTTCCCGCAATCTTCATACCTGTTCCAACAGCTATGGCTGTTCTGAAAAGTTGCAAAACCTTTTCAAAAATTCTGAAAGGTTGCAAAACCTTTTCAGAAACAGTACCAAATTGGCTATAAATATGCCTTGAATCCCAGAATCTTTACTTACTAAATTTTCTGATTTTCTTCTTCTTCTTCTGCACAAAAATATTCCAGTGTGTTTTACGACCATCAAGTGGTTCGCTGATCACTGGAGTTTTTGGTACCGATACGCTGGTGAGTTAAATCGTTCTATCCTGGGAGGATATATTCCAAAACCTCGGGTACTTGAGGGGAATAATTTCCTTAAGGACACACTGTGTATTCAGTGAGCTCGGTTTATTCTTATATTATTTTCCATAAGAAAAGCTAAGGACGCTTGGACTAGCGCGCCGGCGCTCAGCACGCGCTAGTGGTCGCGCTAGTCAGGTTTCTCACTGTCCCTGGTAAATTCCACTAGCGCGGTCGTGCCAATCCCGCGCTAGAGCCCGCGCTAGTGAGGTTTCTCACTGTTTTTATATTTACAGAAAATTTATTGTTTTATATTACAGCAATACAGATTAATGACAAAGTTATACTGTGATTATTTATGATGTGATTAGTTATGCTGAGATTAATTATTCTGGTATTATCCTAGATGTCCACTTCTATTTCCTCTAAAGCTTTCCCTGTGGGGAACACAATCGGTCCATACAAGGACCTACTGAGTCATCCATCGTTGTTCCATCCTCTGGCAAGTACGTATAAGTTATCCCCATGCTACTTTTAATCTTGGGATAACTTATTCTAGGATTAATAACCAACTAAGGGATAATGAGATATTTAATTTTAATCTCAAGATTATTTTGCTTATCTAGCGTACCAAACGACCCATAAGAGGATTGTGGAGAAGGTTGATACTGGGGCTGAAATGGACTATCCCTGTAACAGGTTCTAATGCACTACAACAACAATGGTTGATATAGAAAGCCAAAGGGAAGACTGTTCAAGTTCAACTGCTCAAACAAATTTATGAAATAGCAGAACTTTTGAAAAAAGTGGAAAAAATTGCTGATAGTTTAGCTAGAGAGATAGCTTGTAAATGCAACGTAAATGCGGCAATGAAGATTAAGGGCTCGTTTGGAACACGGGTAAGGTATAATTAGTCCCGAAATTAAATTTGAAATAGTTTATCCCTTAAAATCGTGGTCTAACTAATCTCAGGATTAGTTATCCCGGAATTGTATTATTTTTTTATTCCCTAGGGAAGGGTGAGATAACTAATCCCGAGATAATTAATTATGAGATAACCTCTAGTGTGTTATCATATTCCAATGGCTACCTTTTGTGGTGGCTTCTAAAAATTCATATCCAACTTTATAGAATGCCGATCCAAAATTTGAAAATTATGAGTTTAAGTTCTACAACGCCATATATTGTTCACTAAATATATATATATATACTAGATGATTGGTGCCCGTGCTATGCACAGGCGATGAACTTTTGTTTGCTTTGAGGGGACATAGTTCGCGGTAAAAAAATTTTAACATGTTGTGATTCGCAATAACAATTGCACAGCATGTATACAAAGGTTGGTTGTACCTGTATGGAAGAGTGCGAGAATAATATATTACATAATACAATGATTTGGAAATAGAAATGTAAATTTCGAATTAATAAGATACCTTAGAAGGCTCAAATAATTTAATACTGTCAAAGAGATTTTGCACCATCACCAAGTGCAAAAAAATAAATACAAAAACCAATATATTGTCAGTTCATTAACTACTCTTCTACCTGACTCAAAAAATGAAATACATGATAAATGAAGTGTTTCCCATCTCTAATGAATTCTATTCTATATTAGACACTTGGACAATATTCTGTCACCTCCTCGCACATTAAGGTGCAATCACAGACTTGCATATATACCAATATGAATAGCTATGGTGTCACAAATCAAGTTTTTACCTCCATCCTCGTTCAGGATTCTATTCCTTTGAAATATATAAATTACTTTTATACCTTTATACTGAGATTACTTGCATCATAGATCAAAAATGTACCCCACACCTAATCACTTTTATCTTTCCAGATGCTATCAGTCAGTCAAATTTGCCGGCAATCAAAGGAAATTCTCTAGTTAGAGAACTTTGTAAAAGAAAAACTAAAAACATTATTAGAAATTTATGTAATATATAATTAACGTAGATGAAAGCATTACATTAAAAATTGAAAAAGAGAAGAGTATATTATTAGCATCAAAAAATTTTTTTTTTTTTTTTTTGACAAAGTCCTCTTAAGTTATATTGCTATCTTCTTGCATCCATTTTCTCATGAATAATATACCAACGTGCCTGAAGCCAGTAGGAACCTTCCACTGCTTTTATATACTATAAATATCGAAATTTTACTAAATGAAATATCATGATCATTACTATTAAAATTAAAGTGTCTGGAAAAACTCTTGGCGAAGCAAAAGGTTCAATCTCTCACCTCTTAATATGAGCTATTGCAGTTCACTATCATGCAGACCATACATCTTGACAACACAACATATGAATGTGATGCTGTATAAATCACGGGGCGAGTCGATAACATGCATTATCGTATAATAAAACTACCTAGTTATAGAATAGAAAAATTAAATTTTACTTATACATTGAAAATAAATAGGCAAACAAGGAGTTCAGATATCACAAGTACTTCATTGTATCAACATTATGCTGACAAACACATAAAGAAAGATTTTTCTGGGTACACTTTTTTTTTTTTTTTGGTCGAAAAAAATTTTTTTTTTTTTTTGGTCGAAAAAAATTTTTTTTTTTTTTTGGTCGAAAAAAATTTTTTTTTTTTTTTGGTCGAAAAAAATTTTTTTTTTTTTTTGGTCGAAAAAAATTTTTTTTTTTTTTTGGTCGAAAAAAATTTTTTTTTTTTTTTGGTCGAAAAAAATTTTTTTTTTTTTTTGGTCGAAAGAAATTTTTTTTTTTAACCAGTTTTCAATTTACATCACCTGTTCTCTTGGACTCTAGAACAGGTCTCATAACTACAACCAATAAACAAAAAAACTATACAACCAATGCTGCTTAACAAAATCCCATAACACTCATGGGTCTTCCCTATCCTACTTGTTATGGACTACCATTAGGATAACTATTTAATGAATTCAATAAATGTAACCATTTACATTTCTTCTGTCCAGTAATGTGCACTTGCATAACAATGTCTTTTGCTCTATCTTTGACCTCTCTGCTCTGGTTTTGAAATCTTCTTTCATTTTGTTCCATCCAGATGTGATATACTACTGCTGCAAACACCACTCCTAGCAAAGCCTTTCGTGGATTCCTGTTGTTTACATTGGTAGTTAACCACTGCACCTCAGCTTCTGAGTTTCCAACCTTTCTTTGGTGTCTTAGCCATCTTAGCATTCTTGTCCATAAGCTTTGTGAGTATGAACAATCGAAATGCTAGTGATCATGTGTCTCTTCTATTTCTCTTCCACACAGTACGCATGACTGATCCACCTGAACTCCCCAATTTGCTAATCTGTCAACTGTAGCCAGTCTTCTTTGTATTTCCATCCATAGAATGTAGTGGTACTTTGGTAGAGTTCCTGTTATCATGACTAATGTTTTCCAGTGGACTTTGGGATACCTTGGAGTAGCATGAAGATAAGCCTTCCTAATACTGAACCTCCCATTCTGAGTAAAGGATTGAATGATTGTTATATCATTTGCCCACCATTCTCTTGCTGTAAATAGTTTCCTTACTGGCCAACTAGCTTGCTTTGGAACCTCCAAAGTATTGATATCCTTCTGTTTTATGTAATGACAGTGAATCCATCTGATCCAAAGCTTGAGCCATTATAGCCCACAGAAGCTTAGTCAAAGCAGCTTTGTTCCATCTCTCATAGTTGATAATGTTTAGACCCCCAGCAGCGTTTGGCTTACACAATGTCTCCCATGTTATAGGAGCTATGTGGGAATTATCATGACTACCAGTCCACAAATAATTCCTGCATTTACCATTTACCAGTTTAATAACTTTCTTTGGAATAAGGAATACTTGAGCCCAGTAGGTCTGCATTTCAAACAGTAGACTCTTGATGAGTTGTAATCTTCCAGCATAAGATAAAAGCTTGGATGTCCAGCTTCTGATCCTATCCATAATCCTCTCAATTAATAGCATGCACTGATTGGTAGTAAGTTTCCTTGTGTACAAAGGTACTCCCAAATATTTAAATGGAAAGTTTCCTGCTGATAGGTGTAGTTCTGTTAGCATTCTGTCTTTGAACTCCTTAGGCACACCTGCTATATATAATGAGCTCTTTTCCAAATTTGCTTGTAGACCTGAGACATTTGAGAATTGATCAAAAACTCCCATCAGTAACTTCATTGAAACTTCATGAGCTCTCAACACATCAATAAGTCATCTGCAAAGCAGATGTGTAAAACTTGCAATCTGGCACATTTGTGATGGAAGTTAAAATCTGGATTCTTAACCAATGTCTTCAGGGATCTGTTTAGGTACTCCATAGCTAATACAAACAAATATAGGTACATTGGGTCCCCCTGTCTTAACCCTTTCTTTGCTTCAAATTTATCAGTTAGTCCTCCATTCAGTAGTAAAGTATAGCTGACTGTAGATATACACTCCATGATTAATGCTACCATCTTGTATAGTATCCCAAACTCAAACAGTACTTCTTTCAGAAAACTCCATTCAACTAAATCATATGCTTTCCTGATGTCTACTTTGATCATGCATCTAGGAGACACTGCCTTTTGAGTATACCCTTTAATCAATTCATGGGCCATAATAACATTATCAAGTATATTTCTCCCCTCTATGAAAGCAGACTGAGAAGGTCCCACCAATAAATCCACAACTAGTTTAAGCCTCTTTGTCAGGATCTTAGCAATGATTTTGTACAATGTTGAACAACAAGCAATAGGACTAAACTCTTTCACATAACTAGGACTTTTCACTTTTGGAATCAATGTAACAGTTGTGCAATTTATTTCTTTCAACAGTCTGCCATTTTGAAAGAATTGTTGCACTGCTTCTATGACTTTCATTCCAATGATTGACCAGTATTCTTTAAAGAATTCAGCAGGGTATCCATCCATACCTGGTGCCTTGTCATTAGGCAGGTTCTTCACAATCTGACAAACCTCCTCAGTTGTTACTGGTAATAACAGTTGATGTTGCTGATTCAGTGTTAAACAAGGACCATTCCTTGCTATATTGACATTAATTCCTGGCAATTCATCTGCTGCTGTCCCCAATAATTGCTGAAAGAACTGAATGAATTCTTTCTGAATGTGCTTTGGTTCTGTGATCTTCATCTTTTGGTCATTATATATGCAGCTCACCTTATTTCTTGCTTGTCTGGCCCTCATATATGCATGAAAATATTTGGTGTTGCAATCTCCCAGTTGGATCCAAGTCGCTCTTGATTTCTGCCTCATTACTTGTTCTTGAATTGCTTCTCATTTCTCAATGTTTGCTAAAGCCTTTCATTCTTCTTCTATCAGCACTTTGTTGAAGTAGTCATCATTAAGCTTTCCATGGATCTCCTTCAATTCTTCTCTCAACTGCAGAATCTTATGATCAACTGAGGAATGCTCCTATTGTATATCCCTCGTTTGTTGCTCAATAAGTTTCAGCTTCCTCCAAACAGAATACATTGCATATCCTTGAATCTTTTGACTCCAAGTGCTCTGGACTGCTTCCTTGTACTCTCTTTGTTTCATCACTGATGTTAGCAACCTGTATGGCTTTTTCACTTTAACTTTAATCACCTCAGTGTTTATCATTATAGGAGTATGATCTGAACATTCTGGCAGCATGTATATTGCCTCTATCCCATTGTATGTATTGAACCAATTAGCATTCCCAAAAGCCCAATCTATGTGACTGTATATTCTGACCTCTGCATCCCTTTTATTGCTCCATGAAAATCTGTTATCTCTTTTGTGATTTGTCCCACTCCAATATCATCAAGACAATTCTTGAAATCAGTCGTTTCTGTTTGATGAACTGGAAGTCCATTCACCCTGTCATCCACATTTAACACATTTTTGAAATCTCCTATTATAAGCCAAGGTCCATTAGTTTGCATGTTTTTCAAGCTCCTACATAATGGAATTCTGTGTTGAATAGTATGTAGGCCATATACAAATGTTATGTAACTAGTAAATGATGAGTTTTTGTCCTCCACTAGGCAGTGAATCAGTTGATCAGTGCTCTCCAGGATTGTTACATGAACATTTCTTTCTTTCCACATTATCCATATTCTACCATTAGGTGCATAGTTATAGTTGTGTTTGAATTTCCAGTCTACACCCATCTTCCTTTGGATTGCCTTTGACCTTTGTTGTTTAACTCTAGTCTCTAAACAAGCAATCATATCTACTTTATTTGTCAGCAAGAACTTCTTAAACTCTTGCTGTTTATAGGATTTATTCAGTCCTCTTATGTTCCTAGACACAATGATCATCGGGGGTTATGGTTGTTGGGAGTACACTCATTAACCATTTGTGCTGCTACATTACTAGATGATTGCTCCTGCTGACTCACATTTGATGGCCTCTCCAATATGGTCAGTGGTGCAAATGTATTCCTTCTAGCTAATTCTTCATAATTGACCTCTTTATGTTTTGCTTTGCCAGTTGCTCCTTGTATAATCACTGCCTGTTTACCCCTGTTAGTCACTTGTATCTCCACTACTGCTCTTGTTCTGTTTAATCTTCTTGTTGCTGAATGGTTGTGCTCCCTCCTGCTACTACTTTTGGTTTCCATTCCACTTTAATCCTCTTCTTTCTTCTCCTTTTATGCTTCATTGGTTCCTCATCTTGCTGTACTGTTTGTTAACAATCACCAGTACCCTGCCCAAATCTATTACAATCTAAACAGAACTTTGGTTTCCATTCAAATTCAACACTCTGCATCCAGCTTCTCCCATCTGGTATCTCAATATAGATCTCTTCGGGCAATGGTTGAGTTATGTCCATTTCAACAAGATAATGTATAGCTTACTGTGCAAAGAGATACTCGAGACAAGGAAATAGATTGAAAGTTTTCTGCTAATGATGAATTCCCGACGAAATAATATTACTAATTGCAGCACAATCAAAATGTAGGGCACCATGAAAGAATTATCCATATTTATTTTGCTTTCATGAAAAAGCTTCATTAGTTTAAATATAAACGAATTTACAAATACATACCAAGTAAGGGATACGCTGCATATTTCAGTGTCATACTTCTAGTTGCCAAAACATCTTTAGGAAAGGATATATGTAATTATGTTAAAATCACCTATAAGGAAAGAAATGGAATAAAAAATTATTCAGTTGGTTTAGGCATATTGTCAAACACCTTATTGCACCAAGTTTTTCCCTTTTGATAAGAATCTTTTGCTCAGATGGAAACACAATATGTTTAGTGCTAGAAGCATTCAAACAATAAAAATTACATGCATATACAGAATTTACCCAAAACATTTTGAGAAAGAGAAAATGCCACATACTTGTAAACCAAAAATCCACTTATAGATTGAATTAAAAAGAAAAATAAAGCAGAAATGCGCTCTCACTAAATAGTCTATAAAAATAGAATCAAATATTTACGTTCTCACCAAGAAAGAGTAGAGGAAAATTTAGAAGAATTCAGAAATCTCTTCCTTCATACTCGGGCTTTTTGATTTTATCTCGCCGATCAGGATGCATGTATATATTTTGGAGGGTGTATCTATAGCTGTGTATACACAGAAAATCAACAAAATAATTAATCAATACAATTGAAAAAAAAAAAATCCAATCAATCATAGAATATTAAAAAGAAGAGACCAAAAAAAAAAAAAAAATATCAAAGTTCACCTGCAATAGGCACATCCAATCGGAACATGAGAATAGAATTATGCTCCCGGAAGAAGGCGATGAGAGGAATGGGAAATTGAAATATAAAATGATTGAAGAAAACCAACACAAAACGAAGAGAAAGCAACATAACAAAAGACAAAATAGAAGACAAAAAATATAGAGTGATGAAGAAGGAGAAATGGCCAAGTAAGCGAGGGCGTGAAAATTAGCAACAAAATGACCTTAAGAAATAATGATATTACGAAATCACCCTTCGTAGCCATATATTGTTCACTAGATTCGCCCTTGACTCTACAGTACTTGTTACTACTTTTTATGATACGCGGAGAGTAAGTGGCCATAACAAAGAATCCTTTATCCTGTTATAAATATATATTATATAATGGATGTTCATTTAGTACTCCGTTGTAAATAAGTTTTCTGAAGAAACTTATTCATATGGGACACTTCGTAAATATATTTATCTATTTAGTACTCTATTGGAAATAAGCCTCCAGAAGAAGCTTATCATTTTGGTACTCCGTTATGGATAAACATTATCCCCGGAAGAAGACTATCTACATCTGATACCGTAGCAGCTTACACAGCAGCTTGCAGTAGCAGCTTACACAGTAGCTTACAGTAGCAGCTTACAAGCAGCTTACACAGCAGCTTGCAGTAGCAGCTTACACAACAGCTTCCTTCTTCTATAAATAGAGGAGATTTCAGTTCATTATGTACATCAGTTTGAAAGTTCAATAATATATCAGTTTCTCTCCACACTTGTCTTTAGTTTATTTACTTTACAATTGTTATTTTATAACACGTTATCAGCACGACACTCTGTCATCTCGAGCAAATACTTTGAAAGTATCAAAGGTACGAACTTTCTTTTTCTAAATAATGTCAAATTTTTCTAAACTTGAATTTTTAGCCCTGGATATATCGGGCAAAAGCTACATGTCTTGGGTGCTTGATGCTGAAATTCATCTTGATGCGATGGGTCTGGTAGACACCATCAAGGACAAAAATCAAGCATCAAACCAAGACCGTGCCAAAGCCATGATATTCCTACGCCATCACCTTGATGAAGGCTTGAAAATGGAATATCTCACTGTTAAAGATCCAGTCATACTGTGGAATAATTTGAAAGATAGATATGACCACCTGAAGATGGTCGTTCTTCCACAGGCACGTTATGACTGGACTCATTTAAGGCTACAAGATTTTAAATCTATCAGTGAGTATAATTCTGCTATGTTCAGGATTATTTCCCAATTGAAATTATGTGGTGATAATATTACTGATCATGATATGTTGGAGAAAACTTTTACCACTTTTCATGCCTCGAATATGCTCCTGCAGCAGCAATATCGAGAGGTGGGATTCAAAAAGTATTCTGAATTTATCTCACATCTTCTTGTAGCCGAGCAACATAATTGGCTATTAATGAAAAACCATGAAAGTCGACCAACTGGTTCTTGTCCATTCCCTGAAGTGAATGGGACGAACTTCCACCAAGCTAAGCATGGAAGAGGTCGTGGCCCAGTCGTGGTCATGGACGTGGTCGGGGAAGAAAATCTAAACATGGTAATAATAATGCACCAAATAACCTTCCTAACCACCAGCAGTGGAAGAAGAAGGAACAAAAGCATGAAGCGGTGCAAGCAACAAATGCAGAAAATGCATGCTATAGATGTGGGGGGAAAGGGCACTGGTCACGTACCTGTCGTACGCCAAAGCACCTGGTTGAGCTTTATCAAGCCTCCCTGAAGAAGACAGACAAAAATGCTGAAGCAAATTTTATATCTGAAGATAATTTAGACTTCATGCATTTGGATGTAGTTGATTACTTTGCACTCCCAGAAGGAGAAACACTTCATGTAATCATTGATAAATCTGTAGAAATATAAATATTTTAATTTTTGTTGTTTGTAGTAGATGGTATGGTTATGTAATAGAAGTTACGTTTTGATAATAACGTTTATTATAATATATTTTGTTTATGTCGTTTTGAAGAATATGGATAATCCTCAAATTATGTTTGGATCAAAGACCAATCATGAAGATATTTGTTTAATTGATAGTGGAACAACTCATGCCATATTCAAAGATCAGATAATACTTTTCTTATTTGCATAAGGAAAAAGCAAATGTTTCTACAATTTCTGTTAATATAAGTTTGATTGAAGGCTCAGGAAGAGCAATTGTATTTCTGTCTAAAGGAACAAAACTTATTATAAACAATGCATTATTCTCCTCCAATTCCCGAAGAAACTTGTTGAGTTTCATAGATATCCGCCAAAATGGGTATCATGTTGAGTTAATAGATCAAATGAACGAGGAATATCTTTGTATTACAAAGAATATTTCTGGCCAGAAATGCATTTTAGAAAAGTTACCAACTTTATCTTCTGGCTTATACTATTCAAAGATCAGTGCAGTTGAAGCACACTCTATCGTAAACCAGAAGTTTACTGATTCAAATACTTTTGAGCTTTGGCATGGCCGTTTGGGCCATCCTGGATCAATAATGATGAGACGAATTATTGAAAATTCAAGTGGACATCCACTAAAGAACCTGAAGATTCTTACAAATGATGAATTTTCTTGTGATGCTTGTTATCAAGGCAAAATGATAACTAGACCATCACCAATGAAGATTAGCATGGAATCCCCTACCTTTTTAGAGCGTATACATGGGGATATATGTGGACCTATTCACTCACAAAGTGGGTTGTTAGTCCTAATAGATGCATCTTCAAGATGGTCTCACGTGTGCCTAATATCATCTCGCAACCTGGCGTTTGCAAAGCAATTAGCCCAAATAATTCGACTAAGGGCACAATTCCCAGATTATCCTATAAAGGCTATTAGCCTTGATAATGCTGGAGAATTCTCATCTCAAGCTTTTGATGATTATTGTCTATCAATTGGGATAAAAGTTGAACATCCTGTAGCTTATGTTCATACTCAAAATGGCCTTGCAGAGTCATTTAATAAACGCTTTCAATTGATAGCAAAACCACTACTTATGAAAACAAAATTGCCCACTATTGTTTGGGGACATGCTATTTTGCATGCAGCATCACTTATTCGTCTCAGACCGACACATTATAATAAATATTCTCCGTCACAATTAGTTTTTGGTCATGAACCAAATATTGCCCATCTACGAATTTTTGGATGCGCTGTATATGTGCCAGTAGCACCACCACAACGTAGTAGAATGGGCCCACAGAGAAGGTTAGGAATATATATTGGGTTTGAATCACCCTCTATTATTCGCTATCTTGAACCATTGACGGGAGATTTATTTACTGCTCGATTTGCAGATTGTCGATTTAATGAAACAAATTTCCCACAATTAGGGGGAGAGAAAAAGGAAATCAAAAGAGAAATTGTGTGGAAAGTTTCATCATTATCTCATTTTGATCCACGTACCCCTATATGTAATCAGGAGGTCCAGAAGATCATCCATTTACAGAATATAGCAAATCAAATGCCAGATGCATTTATTGATTTGAAAAGGATTACTAAATCACATATCCTTGCAGAGAATGTGCCTATCCGAATTGATGTCCCAGCAGGACCATCTACTAGCATGATGGCTAGTAAACCCAAAACACGCCTAAAGCGTGATAAGCCTCTGAGTTCTAAGGATCAATATCCTAGAAAAAGGAAATCGACAAATGATCAAAATAATACTATGAAGGGATCTCCTAAAGAGACACAAGATCTGATTAGTTCTGAGATTCCTGAAGAAATCAATGAACCCGAGACTCGGGTAAGCGAGGAACTTTTAATAAGTTCTACTGCNTGCAAAATAGTGAGGATCTTGAACCCCGATCTGTCGAAGAATGTCGACAAAGATCTGATTGGCCAAAATGGCAAGAGGCAATTCAATCGGAATTGAAGTCCCTTGCTAAAAGAGAGGTCTTTGGACCAGTAGTCCAAACACCTGCTGGTATAAAGCTAGTTGGTCATATATGGGTTTTTGTGCGGAAAAGAAATGATAAAGATGAAGTTGAAAGATACAAGGCTCTCCTTGTCGCACAAGGATTCTCACAACAACCTGGAGTCGATTATGAAGAAACATATTCACCCGTTATGGATGCCATAACATTTCGATATCTCATCAGTTTAGCCTTACATGAAAGGCTTGAAATACATCTCATGGATGTGGTTACAACTTATCTGTACGGGTCACTTGATAATAAAATTTACATGAAAATCCCTGAAGGATTTAAATTGCCCGAAGCATTTTTAAAATCTCGGAAAATGTATTCAATCATATTACAAAGATCTTTGTACGGTTTAAAGCAATCTGGGCGCATGTGATATAATCTCCTTAGTGAATATTTGCTGAAAGAAGGTTACATAAATGATGTTATTTGTCTCTGTATTTTTATAAAGAAAATGGCATCAGAATTTGTTATACTTGCTATTTATGTTGATGACATAAATCTTGTTGGAACTCCATAAGAGCTCCAAAAGGCAATTGAATATCTTAAAAAAAGAACTTGAGATGAAATATCTTGGAAAGACAAAACTTTGTCTTGGTCTGCAAATTGAACATTTAGCAGACGGGATCTTTATCCATCAATCTGCCTATACAGAAAGGGTCTTAAAACGCTTTTACATGGACAAAGCGCACCCATTGAGTACACCAATGGTTGTTCGATCACTTGAAGTGAATAAGGATTTGTTCCGCCCTCCAGAAGAGAATGAGGAACTCCTTGGTCCCGAAGTACCATATCTCAGTGCAATTGGTGCATTAATGTATCTTGCTAATGCTACAAGGCCTGACATAGCATTTTCTGTTAATTTACTAGCAAGATATAGTTCTTGTCCTACACGGAGACATTGGAACGGGATTAAGAATATATTGCGATATTTAAAGGGAACTCTTGATATGGGTTTGTTTTATGCTAACAAAGATAGTGCAGATCTCGTTGGTTATGCAGATGCAGGTTATTTATCTGATCCCTATAAAGCTCGATCTCAAATCGGGTACGTATTTACTTATGGAGGTACTGTCATATCATGGCGCTCCACAAAGCAACCTATTGTTGCTACTTCTTCAAATCATGTTGAGATAATAGCTATTCATGAAGCAAGTAGGGAATGCGTATGATTGAGATCAATAATTTATTTTATTCGAGAAAAATGTGATGTGGAATGTGAGAAAAGACCCGCAATTTTATACGAAGACAATGTTGCATGCATAGCCCAATTTAAAGGAGGATTTATAAAAGGTGATAGAACGAAGCACATTTCACCAAAATTATTCTACACACACGATCTTCAGAAAAATGGTGACATTGATGTGCAACAAATCCGTTCAAGTGACAATCCGGCATATTTATTTATGTACGTATTTACTTATGGAGGTACTGTCATATCATGGCGCTCCACAAAGCAACCTATTGTTGCTACTTCTTCAAATCATGCTGAGATAATAGCTATTCATGAAGCAAGTAGGGAATGCGTATGATTGAGATCAATAATTTATTTTATTCGAGAAAAATGTGATTTGGAATGTGAGAAAAGACCCCACAATTTTATACGAAGACAATGTTGCATGCATAGCCCAATTTAAAGGAGGATTTATAAAAGGTGATAGAACGAAGCACATTTCACCAAAATTATTCTACACACACGATCTTCAGAAAAATGGTGACATTGATGTGCAACAAATCCGTTCAAGTGACAATTCGGCATATTTATTCACTAAATTTTTGCCAAATTCAACTTTTGAGAAGATGGTATACAAGATTGGAATGCGGAGACTCAAATATTTGAAACAAGATTTTCATCAGGGGGAGTAAAATACGCGATGCACTCTTTTTTCCTTACTAAGGTTTTTTCCCACAGGGTTTTCGTTATAAGGTATTTAATAAGGCACCTAGCAATGCGTATTACTAAATATGTGTACTCTTTTTCCTTCACTAGGATTTTTTTTTCCCACGGGGTTTTTCCTAGTAAGGTTTTAATGAGGCACATTATGTTTTAATGAACATCCAAGGGGGAGTGTTATAAATATATATTATATAATAGATGTTCATTTAGTACTCCGTTGTAAATAAACTTCCTGAAGAAGCTTATCCATATGGGACACTGGCGTAAATATGTTTATCTATTTAGTACTCTATTGGAAATAAGCCTCCAGAAGAAGCTTATCATTTTGGTACTCCGTTATGGAAAAACATTACCCCCGGAAGAAGACTATCTACATCTGGTACAGTAGCAGCTTACAAGCAGCTTACACAGCAGCTTACAGTAGCAGCTTACAAGTAGCTTACACAGCAGCTTGCAGTAGCAGCTTACATAGCAGCTTCCTTCTTCTATAAATAGAGGAGATTTCAGTTCATTATGTACATCAGTTTGAAAGTTCAATAATATATCAGTTTCTCTCTACACTTGTCTTTAGTTTATTTACTTTACAGTTGTTATTTTATAACATATCCCACATTGTACATTATTTTATAAATAGAAAGAAAATCTCCAATTGTTGTCATTGATTGAGGAAATTATTTCATATTTGTTCATTTATTTTTTAATTTCAGAATTTCTTTGAAAGATGATTTTGTAATTTCCCCTTTTAGATGTATATAAAATTATTTCCTGTCTCCTAAAACAATATGTTTTACGTTAACAATATCCGCAAGTGTTTAATCGAGTATTCAATGAATATAAATTTAAGTTATAAGACTAATATGTTTTAATAATTCAGGTCGATGTTTACACTTAATCTACTCGCACTAGGATCTTTATCAACCTCCCCACTATGCTAAAAATCGACGAGGAGTATTGTTTACCTCACAAATACGAGTAACAATAAAATTTGATTTGTGGTTTTAAAGATATGTGATCTAGTCCAATATCAATTAGTAAACAAGTAATATAGAGTATTAAGGAGAAATAATAGAAGAACCAAACCGGTGTTACTTTGTGCAATATGGACCTCGAGCTCGATGACCTTGAGGTGGGTTAGGGACAATAAAACAAGAACAGTAAAGTGAGAGCAATAAAGCTAGACAATAATTCTATAGAACAATGAACGAGAAAGTAAGATAGTATATTTATTTTCAATGATTGAATGATCTATACAAATGATTGGGGTCCCCTTTATATAATAGGGGAACCCTAAATAAGGTACATTTCTATTTACAGTAAAGAATCTTATTGGAAAAGTTGTCTAACCGCCTAGTATGAATTCATACATATCTATTCCGGATGTCGTGATCTTGGGGACGTGGCAGGAATCTTGTTCATTCTGTTACAAATTCATAACGACATTATCTCGAGGCCAGTCACATTAGGCTCCGACATTCCTCGAACACTTGGTTCTTTCAGCTTCGTACTTTGTTGTTGAGCTTGGTCTTGGTCTCTCGAGCTCGAACACTATCTATCTCGAACTCGGGCTTAAGGCGACCCCTCGAGCCCGGTAAATCAGGCACACCTGATTTCGATCATATACAGATAGTCCCCGCATTTCTTAGAATAAAATGATAAGAAACGATTTGAACCTCGAGTTTTTGAAGTCCCTGATAATGACATAATCCCCATGATGTAAGCGTTGAAGTGATCGAAACGTCCCATCGGTCCGCTTCCCCAGAACATTAAATGTGCGTCAGTGCTGGTTGGCCACTAGTGCTAACAAACGGTTAAATCTTATCTCCTTCCACCTATCTTGACCAGAATCAATGGCTAAAACTTCTAAAGTCATTCCTCAAAAAGAGGGAACTTCCTCTTCTTCCTCTCGTCCGACCGGTGATAGGGCGTCGGCCCTTCACGAGACGTTCCTGGTGGTTGCACTCTAAAGAAGGACTTAACCGTAGAAAATCCACACGATATTCTCGGTCGCTGTGAGCATGCCTCGAGGTATATCTGTTTGATAGCGAATGGCCACATCGATACTCTGAAGAAGGAATGTGGTTGGGGGGGGGGGGGAATTCGTGGTACATATCCCTACCCAAGACGAGGACATTACTACCCACGTTGAGGGGTTTTTAAGTGTGCACACTTACCCCTTCACGTTGGGTCCCCTTGATCCAATAGTGATTGATTTCTGCAAAAAGTACCAAGTTACCCTTGGCCAGTTCCATCCGTCTTTTTGGCGCATTGTATTAATGCTTCGATACTTCACCAGCAAACCCGAGGCACTCGAGCTTACCCTTAGCCATCTTATTCTCTTGTATCGGTCTCAACTTTTTTGAGGATTGATTAAACTGCAACGTCGATCGACCAAATCTTTCTTCACCAGTAATGAAGAGGATAGAGATCGAGGCTAGATGAGCCGCTTCATCCGAGTAAGGACCATCGATGTCATTCCCAAAGAGCAAATGTCGTTCCTCGAGATGTGGAACTTCGACCGTAAGTGGAGCCCATTTCGTTTAGCAAATTTCTACACTTTACTATATTTCGACTAACATTCTTTCCTATATTTGCAGCGATCCCCTACCTCGAGGATTGGGTTCGAAAGCTAGCCGCCACCGCATCGTATGATAAACGCAAGTGGCGTGACCTATAGAAGGGAAAATGGGAAGCAAAATACCATGGTGAGATCTCTGATATTTTCTTCCTTATAGGGGGGTGCTTCATTTTTGACACTTAGCTTCTATTAATGCAGGCATCGGAGATTTCTCTGAGATGAGGCCGACCCCTTCTAGGGAGAAAGCCAAATCTCCGACCCCGAAACCGAAGAGGGACAATAAGAGGAAAAGGCCTTCGAAGCCCGAAGATCCTCTAATCCAAGCGGGGCTTGCTCGGAGGCGCAAGATTAATGTCATCCCGGAGGATATAGATTCGGTCCACCAGTTAATGAAGGAGGACGATGACGACGAGGGAGAGGTTTTGGCTTTAATGACTCGAATAAGGAAACCGGTCGAATCTGCCAAGACCTCCAAGCTAGAATTTACACCCCGAGGCGAGGAGACCTCGAAGGAGAAAGCTCTTGAATCGCCCGAGGTGGTAATTATTCCGCAATCCCCGATGAGTACAACAAAAAAACAAGCTCCAAGATATCCATGATCGAACATAGTGCCTCGGGTGATCTGCCCGGGGCCATGAAAATCGGTCCTTCTTCAATATTACCGGCCTACTCCGAAGAGGCCATAAGGGATGCTCAGGACCTGAAAACGCCCGAGTTAGGCGGATTCCCTAGTGAAGTTGATCCTTTCCAGGGTTGTTTCATAGGGTCGATGATGCCGATCTTATCGATGCATCCTCGACCTTTGAAGAGGCCCAACGTCTTTTCTCTAAGGTAAGCCTCATTTCTTAATGTTGCAACTCTTTCAATGTTGTAATTTCCTTGCTTTGACTGATCTATCCTTTTCTTTGTAGGATTTTATCAAGTCAAGGCCGAGTTGAGCCAATGTGAGGCCGAGTTGAACAAATCCTTGGGTGAAGAGAAGGCCCTGAGGTTTCTTTGTGATAAAAAAGAGGAGGAGCTTAGCAACCTTCGGGCGGAGTTGACCAAGGCTCGAGAATACGAGGACGAGGAGATAGCCCAAGCCAAGGCGGATGAAGCTGATGCCCGATTCCTCGTTTCTTCCGATATTGATGATGATGCCGAAGACAACCAAGGCGGTTCTGAAAATAAGGAGAGGGCCGAAGAAGAGACTACTCCTAATGGAAAAGTTATCCCCGACAGGGAAGTAGTTTCAGGAGAAAAGGATGTCCCCGAAGGGGGCGATGCTCCCTCGATCTAGATAGGATTTTTCTTTACTTTTTGTATTTTTCTCTTCTGTTGAACTTTTGTACATATCACCTTTGAATATATAAGAGATGTTTTCCTGAATGTTTCCTTCATATTTTTTCCTTTACAATTTCTTGCACTATTTTTCTTTGGTTGGGTTCAAGCAAGATTCGAACCTTTAGGATATATATCCTTAATATCAATCGATGATATGTCTTTGAACCTTAGTAAAAAAATATTTGTTTGGGCTTGGGATGATCGAATCCTAGGGTGTGCATCGACCTTTAGACTTTTTTATATCAGCCCTTAGGCTCTTTTATATCGGCCCTTAGTCTCTTTTAGGTTGGGCCAATTCGGCCTCTAGAGCGGCTATAATTTTTCCCTCTTTTCGTCTAAAAGACTTAGTGACATATATGGCATGCCTTAGCATGTGTTTTTTGTACCCGTTGGGTTTTTCGAAGGTTCAATCGATTGGAACCTCGTTTGTAATTTATTGTGTAATTATAATTGACTACCTCTTGCCGTATTTTTTCGAAGGCTGATGTTATCGAAGCCTCTAAATTATTCGAGGGCTAATTTTATCGAAGCCCTTTATCATTTTCTTTTGTCGAGGGTAGCCTGATTTAACCAATTTTTCAAAGTGTTTGAAGGCCTTTAATTTTATGGCGAAAGTCAGATGTCTCCGAGCCTCATTATTTCGGCCGTAGCCTTTTCATGTGACCGTAGTATTTCATATGGCCGTATCCTTCAATGCGGACGTAGCCATCGAGTGTGCCTCTTGGACTTGTTTCCCGATAACCTTTCGAATTGTTCAAAATGTTAGTCCCCGAGTATGATGGACTTGGACTTTATATCGAGGGGATGCCTCTTAGAGGTCTTATGAGTCTGAGTTTCCGATTATTTGATGTGTTGACTATCGATGACAGTCCCTGAGTATTCGGGATGTATTTGCATTCTGGCCTTTGAGCAGTTTCTCGTAGGATTAAAAGTGTGAAACTCGTATAATAGTAGACTTCTTTGAAAACAAAGTGTTTTGATATAGCAAGAATGCTTCTTTGAATAACTGATACATGCGTACATGTTTTTCCGTCGGGGCTCGACTATTCTATATGGAAACAGTTAATTCGACTGTTTGTCCCATTAAAAAGTTCTCATATCGAGGCCCTCTTTGGCGTGAATTGTTTTCTTCAAAAGTACAACCTCTGAGGGTGATGCCCCCCAATTTTTGAGGTTGATTGAAAAGAAACCTTGAATACTTGTTGAATTTCCCTTAGGTAGCATATAAGTGTTGCCTCATTAAAAACCTTGCCAGAAAAACCCGTTTGGGATAAAACCCGATCTAAGGGAAAAAGAGTGCAATGCATGCTTTAAAACCCAAGGTCTTCAAGTTGAAGGGTTCTTCGATATATTCAATCGGACGCTTGCAAGGAGTTAGTCTTAAATATAAATGAAAATAAAGGGAGGAGGTCATACGTTAGCAATAATATCATTTGAGTAGTGATATGTTCCAATTATTTGGTAGTTGCTCGCCTTCCATTATGCTAAGTTTGTAGGATCCCTTCCCTACGACTCCGATGACTCAGTATGGTCCTTCCCAATTAGGTCCTAGTTTCCCTTCGTTTGGGTCTCGAGTATTGAGGGTGACTTTCCTTATAACTAAGTCCCCGACTTTGAAATGGCGAAGGTTCTCCCTTCTGTTGTAATACCTCTCGATCCTTTGCTTTTGTGCAGCCATTCGAACTAGTGCGGCTTCACATTTTTCATCTAGTAGCTTGATACAAGTGTTCATAGACTTGTGGTTCGAATCCTCAATAGTATGATGAAACCTGACGCTAGGTCCCCGACCTCGACCGGAATCAACGCTTCGGACCCATACACCAAAGAACATGCGGTTCCCCCCCGTGCTTGATTTTGACGTTGTTCGATATGCCCATAGCACCTCGGGCAATACTTTTCTTCATTTCCTTTTAGCATCATTCAACCTCTTCTTCAAGTTTTGAATGATAGTTTTGTTTGTGGACTCGGCCTGGCCATTTGCTCTTGGGTGATAGGGCGTTGATAGAATCCTTTTGATTTTATGGTCTTCGAAGAATTTTGTCACTATGATGCCGATGAACTGCTTCCCATTGTCACATATTATTTTGGCGGGTATCCCGAACTGACACACGATGTGGTCCCATATAAAGTCAATGACTTCTTTTTCTCTTATTTTCTCGAAGTCCTACACTTCTACCCATTTTGAAAAGTAGTCAGTCATAAGCAAAATGAATTTAGCTTTACCTGGCGCCGTTGGTAGTGAGCCGACGATTTCCATCCCCCATTTCATGAACGGCCACGGGGATAGGACCGAATGGAGTTATTCACCGAGCTGATGGATCATCGGTGCAAATCTTTGGCCTTTATCACACCTTTGAACGAACTCCTTAGTATCTTTATCCATGCTAACCCAGTAATATCCAGCTCTAATTACCTTGGGAACCAAAGAGTCGGCGCCAAAGTGGTTCCCACAAGTGTCTTCATGGATTTCTCGTAATACATAATCGGTATCTCCCAGTCCTAAGAATACTGCCAGCGGTCCATCGAAGGTTCTTCTGTATAATGATCCATTTTCATCGAGCGAGAATCGAGCTGCTTTGGCTTGTAAGGATTTCGACTCCTTTGGGTCCGAGGGGAGCTTTTCGTGCTTCAAGTATTCGACGTATTTGTTCCTCCAATCCCACGTCAAACTTGTTGAATTAATTTCTGCATGGCCTTCTTTGGCCACGGACCTCGTCAATTGGAAAACAGTCCCTGGGACAATGTCATCTTTTTCGACCAACGACCCCAAATTCGCAAGTGCATCGGCCTCACTATTCTGTTCTCGAGGTACATGGTCCAGTGTCCATTCTTTGAAGCGGTACAATGTTACTTAAAGTTTGTCTAAGTACCTTTGCATTCTATCTTTGCGGACTTCTAAGCTTTCGTTTACTTGGTTTATAACCAAAAGCGAGTCACATTTGTCCTCAATGACCTCTGCTCCCAGCCCCTTGGCCAGTTCGATTCCTGCAATCATGGCCTCATACTCGGCCTCATTGTTAGTCAATTCATAAGTTTTGATAGATTGTCTAATGATATTTCCCGTAGGCAGTTTTAAAACAATACCGATTCCGGACCCTTTCACATTCAAAGTGCCGTATGTGAAGAGGGTACATACCCCCGAGGATGTACCCATTTTTAGTAGGAGTTCCTTTTCTACTTCGGGTACGAGGGAAGGTGTAAAATCATCCACGAAGTCTGCCAAAATTTGAGACTTGATGGTCGTTCGGGGTTGATATCCTAGATGCGCTTATTAGTGCAAGTGCCAACTTTTCTAAATACGGGTACCTGGTTTCAGCCTCTCCTAGAGTCCGACTTACATAGTAAACAAGAAATTTTGTACCTTGTTCTTCTCGAACCAGCACGCCACTTACCCCTGCCTCGAACATGGCTAAGTACAAATAGAGTTTTTCATCCTCCTTCGGAGTGTGAAGCAAGGGTGGGCTCGATAGGTACCGTTTTAACTCTTCTAAGGCTCGTTGACAATCTAGAGTCCATGCGAAATCATTCTTCTTCTTGAGTAGGGAAAAGAAATGATGGCTCCGATCCGATGATCTCGAGATAAATCGACTTGTGCATCTATTCGTCTGGTTAGCCGTTATAAGACTTTCACATTGTTCACGATGGTGATTTCTTCGATAGCTTTGTTTTTGTCGGGTTTGATCTCGATCCCCCTACTTGACACCATGAAACCTAAGAACTTGCCCGGGCCAACTCCAAAAGCACATATTTGGGGGTTGAGTTTCATGTTGTATTTTCTTAAGATCACGAATGTCGCTTGCAAATGAGTCAGATGGTCCTCTATGTGCAGGGACTTAAGTAGCATGTCATCAATATAAACTTTCATAAATTTTCCTATCTGATGTTTGCACATTTTATTAACTACGCGTTGGTATGTAACCGATGTGCATTATATTTTAACAATATGTTCCATACTTCGTGATAAACAAAGTCTTTTCCTGGTCCTCCAGGTTCATTCGAATTTGATTGTACCCGGAATAGGCATCGATAAAAGTAAGGATATCGTGGCCGGCCGTAGCGTCGATGAAACTATCGATGTTTGGCAGTGGGAAAGAATCTTTAGGGCATGCCTTGTTCAAATCTTTATAGTCTACACACATTCTAAGTTTGTTTCCCTTTTTAGGGACTACTACTACATTATCTAGCCATTCAGGGTATTTTATTTCCCTAATGGACCATATCTTGAGAAGTTTGGTTACCTCATCTTTTATGAATGCGTGCTTTACCTCGGACTAGGGCCTTCTCTTTTGCTTCACTGGTTTAAATCTAGGGCCGACACTCAGTCAATAGGTGGTTATCTCCGACAGGATCGCTGTCATATCTAAGTGGGACCAAGCAAAGCAATCAATGTTATCGATAAGGAATTGAATGAGTTTTTCCTGAGTTTGGGGGTTAACCCTGTTCCCAGGTATACCTTTCGTTATGGAAGATGCTCGATCAATATCACCTACTCCAGTTCTTCAACTGTGGACTTTGTCGCATTTGACTCTTCGGGGGCGACGAAAGCTCGAGGTATAAGGAAGTCCTCTTCTTCACCTTCGACCACCGGTTCCTCGGGTTCTACCGAGGATATAAACTGTGATTGCTATTTTGCTACTTGTTTGTCCTTGATGCTCGGCTTTTCCAATGTAGAGGACGTCGATACTGGTGTTAAGTCGTGGACTGAGAACATCTCTTTTGCTGCGTGTTGCTCTCCATATATCGTCTTTACGCCATCTTTTGTTGGTAACTTCATCATTTGATGAAGGGTTGATGGCACTACCCTCATGTTGTGGATCCACGACCTTCCAAGCAAAGCATTATACCTTATGTCACCTTCGATGACATGAAACTTTGTGTCTTGTATGGTTCCAGCCACGTTCACTGGGAGGAGGATTTCCCCCTTCGTTGTTTCGCTTGCCATGTTGAAGCCATTCAAGACTCGAGATGCTGGTATGACTTGGTCAAGCAGTCCGAGCTGCTCCATGACCCTCGGTCTGATTATATTCGCCGAGCTACTTGGATCCACAAGAATATGTTTAACTTGAACTTTATTTAAGAGAATAGAAATTACACGTGCATCATTGTTCGGCTGAGATAAGCCCTCGGTGTCTTCCTCATTGAATGTGAGGGTGTCCTCGGGCATGTAGTCCCGAGTCCGCTTCTCCCTTGTCATTGACACTTTGGATTGTTTGAATACGGGTCCCTGTAGGACGTCGACTCCACCGATGATCATATGAATAACATGTTGAGGTTCCTCTGGTTGATTCTTCCTATTGGTGTCTCTTTCTCTAAAATGGTTCCTGGCCCTGTCGCTGAGAAATTCCCGAAGATGCCCCTCATTGAATAATCGGCTACATCCTCTCTCAATTGCCTGCAACCCTCGGTCCCGTGCCCATATGTCCCGTGATATTTACACATCAAGTTGGGATTCCTCTGAGAAGGGTCGGTTTGTATGGGTTTAGGCCACCTGGTATCCCTAATTTTCCAATGCCTACGATGATACCCAAGGCGTCGATGCTAAAATTGTATTCTGATAATCGAGGAGCCTCCGCCAGTCCTGAGTGCCTATCAAACCCGGTCTTACTCATGAATCCCCGAGAATTCTGTCCTCGATCTACTCTTCGATCTTTCCGAGGTATGTTGCGCCTCGAACTGTTCCTTCGCTCTTCGAAGTATGGCTCATACCTCTCCTTGTTCGGTCTTGGTTCCCTGTTTGTACCTCTCAAATATTTTGTTTCTAACGTGTTTGGATAAACCGAGCCCGAGGGGTCTCCCAACTGATCATCTTCGACCCTAACCTTCGACTAATATCTGTTATGCACATCCGCCCAAGTTACGGTGGGGTACTCGATCAAGTTTTGTTTTAACTTCCTCGATGCTATCAAACTCAGCTCATTTAGACCTTGAGTGAAAGCGTGAACAGCCCAGTCATCGAAAACTGGTGGTAACTCCATTTGTTCCATTTGGAACCGGGATACAAATTCTCTTAACATCTCGTTGTCCCTTTGTTTAATAATGAAAACGTCTGACTTTCTTGTTGCAACCTTTATAGCACCTTTGGACAAAGTTTCCCCAAATTTCTGCAGTAGAACAGACTTGATCTCGTCGTCCTCCAAATCGTTTCCCTTTATACCACAAATATATGTGGTGATGTGCTCGTTGGGATCGGTGGTCCCCTTGTATTTGGGTACGTCCGACATGCGAAACTTCTTTCGAATAGGCTTCGGGGCCTCACTCGGGGGGAAAGGTTTTTGCACAAACTTTTTATAATCCAGTCCTTTCAAAACCGGAGGGGCTCCCGGTATTTGGTCGACCCTCGAGTTATACGTTTCCACCTTTTTATCGTTATCCTCGATCCTTTTATCTCCAAATTCGATCCTCTTTGTGAGTTCTTCGAGCATTCTCATGATTGTGGGGTCAGCTCCTGATCCATTATTGCTCAACCTCTCCGGGACTGGTTCAGCATGATGAGTAGTTTCTGGTCTCTCCATGCTTGGAGTCTTTTGCTGACTTTGCAACTGAGCGATAGCAATCTGTTGCGCTTGTAATATTTTGAAAATCACTTGAGGTTGACTTCCCCATCTCCTCGACCCTGCACTCTTTGGCCACTGGGTTGAACCTCTCTGCATATGCTTCCTCCAATGTCAGTACCCAAATCGACATTTAGAGCAATGTGTGAACCAACATCGACTGGGTTACGAGCTGGTGCTACCCCAGGGTTAAGCGGTGGTACACCGGGCCCCGAAGTTGTTGCATTATCATTTTCCCCATGGAATCCTAGGCCATCATTACCATGCACTGGTGCATTCGCTGAGTTTGACATATTTCATCCTGAAATCAAAGAATCTTTGACAAGAAAAAGTGTGAAGAATAACGTGTGTTATCATAAAATTAGTACTGAAATAATCACTATATCTTTAGCCCCACGGTGGGCGCCAAACTATTTACCTCAAAAATACGAGTAACATTTAAATTTGATTTGTGGTTTTAAATATATGTGATCTAGTCCAATACCAATTAGTAAGCAAGTAATATGGAGTATAAAGGAGAAAGAATCAAAGAACCAAACCAGTGTTACTTTGTGCAATATGGACCTCGAGCTCGATGACCTCAAGGTGGCTTAGGGAAAATAAAGCAAGAACAGTAAAGTAACAGTAATAAAGCTAGAGAATAATTCTGAAGAACAATGAACGAGAAAGTAAGATAGTATATTCTTTTTCAATGATTAAATTATCTCTACAAATTATTGGGGTCCCCTTTATATAATAGGAGAACACTAAATAAGGTACATTTCTATTTACAATAAAGAATCTTACGACGTCGCTTTGTGGAGAGGTTTTCATCTATAGCATCCCCGTTGACCAAGTTGACCCAGAAGGGGGCCCCGTTCAGATGGTTAAACGAGTGTGAGGGAAGCATTCAGAAGCTCAAGACTGCTTTGACTACAACATCGGTGTTGGTGTTGTCCACAGGTTCAGGATCATATACGGTATATTGTGCTGCATTCTGTGTTGGGCTTAGTGCGGTATTGATGCATGATGACGGGGTGATTGCATACGCGTCAGTTGAAGGTTCATGAGAAGAATTACCTTGTCCATGATTTAGAGTTGGCAGCCATTGTTCATGCACTGAAGATTTGGAGGCACTACCTTTACGACGTGTCGTGTGAGATTTTCACGGATCATCGGATCCTTTAGTATTTTTTTCAAGCAAATGGATCTCAATTTGAGGCAGAGGAGGTGGTTGGAGCTATTGAAAAACTATGACATCACCATCTTGTATCATCCCGGGAAGGATAATGTGGTGGCCGACGCCTTGAGTAGAAAGGCAGCGAGTATGGGAAGCCTGGCGTTCATTCCAGTCGGTGAGAGGCCGCTTGCATCAGATGTATAGAATTTAGCCTACCAATTCGTAAGGTTGGATATTCAGATCCTAGCCGTGTTCTAGCTTGTACGGTCGCTCGGTCTTCTTTGTTTGAGCACATCAGAGATAGGCCGTATGACGACCCTAATTTGTTGGTCCTTAAGGATACAGTGCAGCACGGTGGTACTAGGCAGGTTAATGTTGGTGATGAAGGGGTCTTGAGGATGCAGGGTCGTGATGACGGGGTCTTGAGGATGCAGGGTCGTGTTTGTGTGCCTAATGTGGATGGACTTTGTGAGTTGATTCTTGAGGAGGCCCACAGTTCCCGGTATTTTATTCATTCGGGTGCCGCAAAGATGTATCAAGACTTGCGGCAGCATTATTGGTAGAGGAGGATGAAGAAGGATATAGTTGCTTCTATAGCTCGGTGCCCAAATTGTCAAGCGGTAAAGTATGAGCATTAGAGACCTAGGGTTTGCTTCAGAAGAAATAGATTCATGAGTGGAAGTGGGAGCGTATCACTATGGATTTCATTGTTGGACTCCCACGGACTCAGAGGAAGTCTGATGCTGTTTGAGTCATTATGGATAGGCTGACTAAGTCAGCGCACTTCATTCATGTGGCAGTTATCTATTCTTCAAAGCAGTTGGTAGAGATGTATACCCGCGAGATCGTCCGTCTTCACGGTGTACCCGTATCTATCATTTAGGATTGAGGTACGTAGTTTACCTCGCACTTCTGAAGGGCAGTACAACGTGAGTTGGGCACGCGAGTTAAGTTTAGCACAATGTTTCATCCTCAGAAGGACGGACAGTCTGAGCGCACTATTCAGATATTGGAGGATATGCACCACGCATGTGTTATAGACTTCGGAGGATCATGTGATCAGTTCTTGCCTCTTGAAAATTTCATTTGATTTGGTGTTCAATTCGTAGTTCTATGTGTTATTTTGGCGATTCGATCTCACGAGCGAGTTCGTGTGATATTTTTAGACTTGTGTGTATAGTTGATTTGGAGCCCCGAGGGCTCGGGTGAGTTTCGGATAGGCTACAGAGTGAACTGAACTTAGAAAATCATAGCTGGTGCATCAAACCTACAGATTTTGCATTTGCGAGATCTGGCTCGCAAATGCGAGCCTCGCATTTACGAAGAGACCATCCCATTTGCGAGCAGTGGGCTGGGCGGTGGACCATCGCATTTGCGAAGTTTTGGTCGCATTTGCGATCCTTACTTGTTCGCATTTGCCGACACTGGTTTGCATTTGTGAAGGCAGCAGAAATGTGGGAGTTTCGCATTTTCTTAGCTTTTCTCACATTTCCGAAGCCTAGGTCGGAAATGCGACATCTGCAGCTGAACAAAATATGACGTAGACGGGATTTTTGATTCGTTCTCCAAATTTTCATACATAGAAGCGCGAGAGGCAATTTTTTCGAAGAACCTTTCTTCCTCAAATCATTGGTAAGTGATTCTAAATAGTTTATTTCAATCTTTCACTACTTTTCCTAAGATTTCAACCAAAAATCTAATGTTTTCATAGTGGAATTGGGGGGGTTTTGGGTAGAAATTGGGGATTTGGTAAATTGATGATTTAGACCTCAAATAGAGGTCTGATTCCAAAATAAATCACATAAACTGGCTCAGGGGTGAATAGGTAATCGCGTTTTGGTCTGAATTTCGGGTGTGGACCAAGTTAGGCTCGACACTTACGAGTACATAGAGTCAGTTGTACTCATACTACACTCTTCACTTCTTGTGCAGATTTTGGTATCGGCCCTAGCTGATTGAGAGGTTAGCTTCTGGATTTGCTGTCAGGAGACCCAAGGTAGATATTTTGGCATCCAAAGATGGGATGGTTGATCCATAAGATCATTTGGCGAGGTTCATCCCTCAGCGTGTCTTCCATAAAAAAAAAGGTAGTAACTTCTACACTAGTCTTCACAATTACTCCACTTCCCTAATTATATGTGCTTCTCCTCCTCCTTCCCTTCCTTGCTTCGAGGAGGTTATTCAGACATTGGAGTATCTCCTAGTTTTATCATTTACTGTTTCTTTACTTCATAATAGTGTATTTCCTTTTCAGGCTCTGTTTGTAGTACATCTTAGTAGCTCGTGAGTTGTGACTCCAGATCCTAAATCTTTCAGATATTACAAGTTTATATTATTCCACAAATCTGTTTTAGTTTCTGTTTTAGCTTAATTGTTCTTATTATTTAAAATGGCTAAAGTTGGCATTAAGAACCCTCTAACGTTGGTTTGTCTAGCAAGTGAAACGTTAGGCGCCATCACGGTCCCGATTGTGGGAATTTCGGGTCGTGACATGAAGAGGAATACATGCACTTGGGAAGTCCAGAGTCGGAATGGGTGGTTGATACAACATCATCTAACCATGCCTCACCAGTATGAGAAATTTTTTGCAAATATGTAGCAAGTGATTTTGGTACTGTGAGAATGAGTATCACAAATTAATCAAAGATTGTGGGGATCGGTGACATTTATATCAAGACAAATATCGGATGCACATTGGTTATAAAGGACATGCGAAATGTACCTTATTTGCGGATGAACTTGATCTCGGGAATTTCTTTAGACCGATATGGATATGAGAACTATTTTGCGAATCAAAAGTGGAGACTCACCAAGGGATCATTGGTGGTTGTAAAAGGAGTTGCTCGTGGTAAGTTGTACAGGACAAATGCATAAATATGCCGAGGTGAATTGAACATGGCACAAGATGAGATTTCTACAAATTTGTGTCACAAAAGAATGGGTAATTTGAGCGAGAGGGGATTGCATATTCTTGCCAGGAAATCACTCATTTCTTATACCAAAAGTACAACGGTAAAACCTTGTGACTACTATTTATTTGTTAAGCAGCATAGAGTTTCATTTCAGACATCATTTGAAAGAAATTTTAATATGCTTGATTTGGTATATTCTGATGTTTTTGGTCCAACGAAAATTGAATCGATGGGAGGTAACAAATATTTTGTTACTTTTATTGATGATGCTTCACGAAAATTGTGGGTTTATATTTTGAAAACCAAAGATCAGGTGTTTTAAGTTTTCCAGAAGTTTCATGCTCTGGTGGAAAGGGAGACAGGCCAAAAGTTAAAGCATCTCCGAAGTGACAATGGAGGTAAGTATACTTTAAGGGAATTTGAAGAGTACTGTTTGAGCCATGAGATCAGATTTGGAGGCACTACCTTTACGGCTTGTCTTGTGAGATTTTCACGGATCATCGGATCCTTCAGTATTTGTTCAAGCAAATGGATCTCAATTTGCGGCAGAGGAGGTGGTTGGAGATATTGAAAGACTATGACATCACCATCTTGTATCATCCCGGGAAGGCCAATGTGGTGGCTGACGCCGTGAGTAAAAAGGCAGCGAGTATGGGCAGCCTAGCCGGTGAGAAGCCGCTTACATCAGATGTACATACTTTAGCCAACCGGTTCGTAAGGTTGGATATTTCAGAGCCTATCCGTGTTCTAGCTTGTACGGTCGCTCGGTCTTCTTTGTTTGAGCGCATCAGAAATAGGCAGTATGACGACCCTCATTTGTTGGTCCTTAGGGACACAGTGCGGCACAATGGTGCAAGGAAGGTTACTGTTAGTGATGACGGGGTCTTGAGGATGCAGGGTCGTGTTTGTGTGCCTAATGTGGATGGGCTTTGTGAGTTGATTCTTGAGGAGGGCCACAATTCCCGGTATTCTATTCATCCTGGTGCCGCAAAGATGTATCAGGACTTGCAGCAGCATTATTGGTAGAGAAGGATGAAGAAGGATATAGTTGCTTATGTAGCTCTGTGCCTAAATTGTCAGGCGGTAAAGTATGAGCATTATAGAACTGGTGGTTTGCTTTGGAAGATAGATATTCATGAGTGGAAATTGAGAATATCACTATCGATTTCATTATTGGACCCCCATGGACTCAGAGGAAGTTCGATACCGTTTGAGTCATCGTGGATAGGCTGACTAAGTCAGCGCATTTCATTCTTGTGGCAGTTATCTATTCTTCAAAGCGGTTGGTAGATATGTATATTTTCGAGATCATCCATCTTCACGATGTGCTCGTGTCCATCATTTCGGATCGAGGTACACATTTCACCTCGCACTTCTGGAGGGCAGTACAACGTGAGTTGGGCATGTGAATTAAGCTGGGCAAAGTGTTTCATCCTCAGAAGGACGGACAGTCCGAGCGCACTATTCAGATATTGGAGGATCTGCTCCGCGCATGTGTTATAGACTTCGGAGGATCGTGTGATCAGTTCTTGCCTCTTGCAGAGTTTGCCTACAACAATAGCTACCAGTCGAGCATTCAGATGGCTGCCTATGAGGCATTATACGGCAGGCGATGCTGGTCGCCAGTTGGGTGGTTCGAGCCGATGGAGGCTCGGTTGTTGGGTACAGACCTAGTACAGAATGCCTTGGATAAGATCGAGATTATTCAGGATCAACTTCGCACAGCTCAGTCCAGGAAGAAGAGTTATAATGACCGTGGGGTTTGTGATGTTGTATTCATGGTCGGGGAGAGAGTGTTGCTCTGGGTATCACCCATGAAGGGTGTCATGAGGTTCGGAAAGAAGGGCAAGTTGAGCCCTTGGTATATCTGGCCCTTTGAAATTCTGGAGAGAGTAGGAGAGGTGGATTACAAGCTTGCGTTGCCATGGGGGTTATCAGCAGTTGATCTAGTGTTCCATGTGTCCATGCTCCGGAAGTATCACGGCGATCCGTCCCATGTATTAGATTTCAACTTTGTGTAGTTGGAAAAGGATTTGACTTACGAGGAGGAGTCGATGGCTATTCTAGCCCAGCAGGTTCATCAGTTGAGGTCGAAGAGTTATCCTTCAGTTCGAGTGCAGTGGAGAGGTCATCCCGTCAAGGCAGCTATCTGAGAGTCCGAGTCAAAAATTCGGAGTAGATGTCCCCACCTTTTCACCAGTTCGGGTACTTTCCTATGTTCGTTCGAGGATGAACGAGTGTTTTGGAGGTAGAAATGTGATGACCTGAAAGGTCATTTTATGTGTTAGAACTCAATTCTGCGCTTTTAAGCTTTAAACACCTCATTTTATCCTTCCTCTATTTGTGTGTGCAGTCCCACGTGTTTCCATAAAGCTGTTATGTTAAAAATTGAGAAAAATAAGAATTTTTGCCAAAAAACTCCATTTGAGTTGACTTCACTTAACATATTTAGTAAAAGGACCCGAATTCGTGTTTTGACGATCCCTGTGGATCCGTACCGTAATTTGGTACTTGGGTGTATGCCCGAAATCGAATTCGGAAGTCCTAGCTCGAGATATCGAACTTTGTCAAAATTTGGAAGTTAAAGGCTTAATGAATTTGAAATGTTTGACCAATGCTTGGCTTTTGGATAACGGGTCTGTATGTTGGTTCTGGAACCCGACATAGGTCTAATACCATATTTATGACTTGTTTGTGAAATTTGATGAAAAACGGAGTTGGTTTGACGAGATTCGGACGTCCGGTTGTAAAATTAGAAGTTTCAAAGGTTTCTTAAAAATTTCATTTGATTTGGTGTTCAATCCGTAGTTCTAGGTGTTATTTTGACAATTTGATCTCATGAGCGAGTTCGTATGATATTTTTAGACTTGTGTGCATAGTTGGTTTGGAGCCCCGAGGGCTCGGGGTGAGTTTCGGATAGACCATAGAGTGAATTGAACTTAGATAATCATAGCTGGTGCATCAGACCTGCAGATTTTGCATTTCTGATATCTGGCTCACAAATGCGAGCCTCGCATTTACGAAGAGACCATCCCATTTGCGAGCAGTGGGCTGGGGGTGGACCTTCGCATTTGCGAAGTTTTCTTCGCATTTGCAATCCTTACTTGTTTGAATTTGGTGATACTGGTTTGCATTTTCGAAGGCAGCATAAATGTGTGAGTTTCGCATTTGCTTAGATTTTTTCGCATTTTCAAAGCCTAGGTAGCAAATGCGAATCTGCAGCTGAACAAAATATGACGTAGACGGGATTTTTGATTCATTCTCCAAATTTTCATACCTAGAAGCACAAGGGGCGATTTTTTCGAAGAACCTTTCTTCCCCAAATCATTGGTAAGTGATTCTAAATAGTTTCTTTCAATCTTTCACTACTTTTCCTAAGATTTCAACCTAAAATCTAATGTTTTCATAGTGGAATTGGGGTTTCTGGGTAGAAATTAGGGATTGTGTAAATTGGGGATTTAGACCTCAAATAGAGGTCGGATTCAAAAACAAATCACATAAACTGGCTCAGGGGTGAATGGGTAATCGCGTTTTGGTCTGAATTTCGGGTGTGGACCTAGTTAGGCTCGACACTTACGAGTACATAAGGTTGGTTGTACTCATACTACACTCTTCACTTCTTGTGCATATTCTTGTACTGGCCCTAGCTGATTGAGAGGTTAGCTTCTGGATTGTTGTCAGGAGACCCAAGGTAGATCTGCTGGCATCCGCAGGCCCTGGAGTCTCTTCCTAGTTTTATCATTCACTGTTTCTTTACTTCAAAATAGTGTATTTCCTTTTTCAGGCTCTGTTTGTAGTAAATCATAGTAGCTCGTGAGTTGTGACTCCAGATCCTAAATCTTTCAGATATTACGAGTTTATATTATTCCGCAAAGCTGTTTTAGTTTCTGTTTTAGCTTAATTATTCTTATTATTTAAAATGGCTAAAGTTGGCATTAATATCCTTCTAACGTTGGTTTGCCTAGCAAGTGAAATGTTAGGCGCCATCACGGTCCCGACTGTGGGAGCTCCGGGTCGTGACATGAAGAGGAATGCATGCACTTGCCAAGTCCAGAGTCGGAATGGGTGGTTGATACAGCAACATCTAACCATGCCACACCGGTATGAGAAATATTTTGCAATATGTACCAAGTGATTTTGGTACTGTGAGAATGGGTTACACGAAATACTCAAAGATTGTGGGGATCGGTGACATTTATATCAAGACAAATGTCGAATGCACATTGGTTTGAAAGGACATGCGACACGTACGTGATTTGCGGATGAACTTGATATCGGGAATTGCTTTAGACCGAGATGGATACGAGAACTATTTTGCAAATCAAAATTTTAGACTCACCAAGGGATCATTGGTGATTGCAAAAGGAGTTGCTCGTGGTACGTTGTACAGGACAAATGCAGAAATATGCCGAGGTGAATTGAACGTGGCACAAGATGAGATTTCTGCAAATTTTTTGCACAAAATAATGGGTCATATGAGCGATAAGGGATTGCATATTCTTGCCAGGAAATCACTACTTTCTTATACCAAAAGTACAACGGTAAAACCTTGTGACTACTGTTTATTTGTTAAGAAGCATAGAGATTCATTTCAGACATCATTTGAAAGAAAATTTAATATGCTTGATTTGGATTCTGATGTTTGTGGTCCAATGGAAATTGAATGGATGGGAGGTATCAAATATTTTGTTACTTTTATTGATGATGCTTCACGAAAATTATGGGTTATATTTTGAAAACCAAATATCAGGTGTTTCAAGTTTTCCAGAAGTTTCATGCTCTGGTAGAAAGGGAGACATGCCAAAAGCTAAAGTGTCCCCGAAGTGACAATGGAGGTGAGTACTCTTCAAGGGAAGTTGAAGAGTACTATTCGAGCCATGTGATTAGACATGAAAAGACAGTTCCTGGAACCCCACAACACAATGGTGTAGCTGAGAGAATGAACTGCACCATTGTTGAGAAGGTGAGAAGCATGCTCAGAATGGCTAAACTGCCTAAGTTATTCCGAGGTGAAGCAGTTCAGACAACCTATTAACTGATCAATAGGATTCCATCAGTTCCATTGGAGTTTGACATCCCAGAGAGAGTTTTGACCAACAAGGAGGTGCCTTATTCGCATCTGAAGGTGTTCAGTTACAGAGCTTTTTCACATGTACCAAAGGAGCAGAGAACAAAGTTGGATGATAAGTCTGTTCCCTGCATATTCATTGGATATGGAGATGAAGAGTTCGGGTACAGATTGTGGGATCCTGTAAAGAAGAAGTTCATTAGAAGGAGAGATGTAATCTTCCAAGAAAGTGAAGTTGGAGTTGTAGATGATCAGTTAGAGAAGGCCAAGAATGGTATAATTCCTAACCTTGTTACCATTCCTTCTATTTCTAATAATCCCACAAGTGCAGAAAGTAGGACCGACGAGGTTTCCAAGCAGAGGGAGCTACCTGGTGAGGTTATTGAGCAGGGGGGAAACTTGATGATGATGTCGAGAAAGTGGAGTATCCCACTCAAGAAGAAGAACAACCTCAACCTATGAGGATATTAGAGAGGAAAATGGTAGATTCATGTAGGTACCCTTCCATAGAGTATGTCCTCATCAGTGATGAGGGGGAGCCATAAAGTCTTAAGGAGGTGCTCCCATCCAGATAAGAACCAGTGGATGAAATCCATGCAAGAAGAGATGGAATCTCTACAGAAAAATGGCACATACAAGTTGGTTTAACTTCTAAATGATAAAAGACCACTCAAATACAAATGGGTCTTTAAACTCAAGAAAGATGGAAATGGCAAGCTGGTCATATACAAAGCTCGATTGGTGGTAAAAGGCTTCGAACAGAAGAAAGGTATTGATTTTGACAAAATTTTCTCACCTGTTGTCGAAATGACTTCTATTCGAACAATCTTGAGCATAGATTCTAGCCTAGATCTTGAAGTGGAGCAGTCAGACGTGAAAAATTCATTTCTTCATGGAGATTCAGAAGAGGAGATCTATATGAAGTAGCCAGAAAGATTTGAAGTAGCTGAAAGGAAGCACATGGTGTGAAAACTGAATAAGAATCTTTATGGGTTGAAGAAGGCACCAAGGCAGTGGTACAAGAAGTTTGACTCATTCATGAAAAGTCAAACTTACATAAAGACTTATTCTGATCTATGTGTATACTTCAAAAGATTTTTTGACAACAACTTTATTATTTTGTTGTTGTATGTGGATGACATGTTAATTGTAGAAAAAGACAAGGAGTTGGTCGCAAAGTTGAAGGGATATTTGTCCAAGTCATTTTATATGAAGGACTTGGGCCCAGCAAAACAAATTCTGGGAATGAAGATTAATCGAGAGTAAACAAGCAGAAGTTGTGTCTGTCTCAGGAGAAGTACATTGAACGTGCACTGGAACGCTTCAACATGAAGAATTCTAAGCAAGTCATCACACATCTTGCTAGTCATTTGAAGTTTAGCAAGAAAATTTGTCCTACAACAATGGAGGAAAAGTAAAGCATGACCAAAGTTCCATATTCCTCTGCCGTCGAAAGTTTGATGTATGCAATGGGATGTATTAGACCTGATATTGATCACGCAATTGGTGTTGTCAGCAGGTTTCTTGAAAATCTTGAAAAAGAACACTGGGAAGCTATCAAGTGGATACTCAGGTACCTGAGAGATACCGTAAGAGATTGTTTGTGCTTTGGAAGATTTGACCCAGTCTTGAAGGGCTATACAGATGTAGATATGGCAGGTGACAATAACAACAGAAAATCCACTACTGGATATTTATTTACATTTTCAGGGGGAACTATATCATGGCAATCGAGGTTGCATAAGTGTGTCGCACTTTCTACAACTGAAGCAAAGTACATCGCCGCTACTGAAGCAAGCAAGGAAACGATATGACTGAAACAGTTCCTTTAAGAGCTTGACTTGCACCAGAAGGAGTGTGTTGTCTATTGTGACAGTCAAAATGCAATAGACTTGAGCAAGAATTCCATGTACCATGCAAGGACCAAACATATCGATGTGATATATCATTGGATCCGAGAAAAGGTAGAGAGTGAATCTCTGCAAGTCCTGAAGATCTCCACAAGTGAGAATCCTGCAGATATGCTAACCAAGGTGGTACCAAGAGACAAGTTCGAATTGTGCAAAGAACTTGTCGTCATGCACTCAAATTAGAAGTCCCGTGTTACCTCCTTCAGAAGAATGGGTCTGGAGGAAGATATTGTGGGGTCCATCCCCATAATGAAAAAGAAAAAAAAATAGCAGGAGGATGATTGGCTAAGTTGGGAGGTGGATAAATACTTGCCAATTTGCAAGTTTTCAAGTCTGCAACTTGCAGAACCAAAACCAATTTTGGTTGTCGTGGGAAATATTTTTCTCACCTATAAAAGGAGAGCTTCGGCTCTCATTTCTATACACCAATTTCAGAGAGAAATATATCTGAGAGCATAAAGAGCAGTGTGAGGTATTCATAGGCAGTACAGTCTGTGAGGGAAAATAGAGAGTGTGAGCGATATTATAGTGAGGTGAAAATCTCAAAAGAGGGTTATTTATTTTGAGTGTTTAGTGGTCCCTAAAGTACTTTACTCGGGACTACGGAGTATAAAATTCCTCATTATAGTGGATTACTTTGCTTCTCTCGGGCTCATGGGTTTTTCCCTTATTTATAAAGGTTTTTCACATTAAAATATTTGTGTTCTTGTTGGTCTTTTTGTTGATTACCATATCTCGGTATTACGTTATTATTCTGCTGTCATTACCTTGAATATTATTTCAATGGGGGGTTTATTCCCAACAGAACTATCAAGTCAAATCATCAAGAATAAAGACTAGATGTGGAAGCATACCTGAATCCGCGAGAGACGATGAAATCCTTCGTCTTGCAAGTTATTGGTTTTCCAAACCAAGACGTGGTGGCTCACAGCTTTTCCAACGACGAGATATCAAAAAAGAAAATCCTACGTCTAATTTGGGGACCACATCCCTTTTATAGTTGCACATGTTTATGTAATTCTAATTTAGCCCATCATTAAATTAGAAGTTACATTCGGATATCTACACATAAGACCCTCATACTTTAAGAGGTGTCTTATAGACCCATTTAACTTTAAATTTTAGCATAGCACTTTTAATTTGGGTCAACCTTTTAACGATAGCAACCAACATACAATCATTTTTAATATAAAATAGATGTAAAAGTCCATAAACTCTTACAATCTCCCACTTGGACGACATACATATATGTATGTACATATAACTTTATAACTGTATGTCACCTTATGAGCTCAAACATATTTGCTATCATAAACCAAAGTACCTCATAACAATCTCGTCCATCAATCATGCCAATATTGGACCACGACTTTTGTTACATTTATCGTAACTAAACCTTCCTTGATCACGAATACCAATATAATCAAATGACATAGATCAAGTATGGTTGCGTAGCATGGAAATTACATGAAATGTGATCCAAGCATGCTTTTTTTCAACTGGTCCAACTGAAAAATAAGCCAGAGCGGAAAATAAACTGAATATTTTATTTCTGCAGAAATAACCTCAAATATCCTTAAACTGAAATCATTACGTGAAACAGTAAACTGAAACCACATTGTGTCCATAAAGAACATCTAAGAGGCTATAAACTCCCACTGAAACTGCATATCCTTAAATGAAATGACATTCATATGAGCAATATGCTCATGATAACCTTGGGTGGTAATCCATTAGTAAGTGGATCCACAACCATAGATTTTGTATCAATATGCTTTATAGATACCTAGCCACTCTGAACTCTTTTTTTAACAACCAAGAACTTTTTGTCAATGTGCTTTGACTTTTACCGAACTCATGTTGTTATTGGAATATAAGACTCCTAACTTATTGTCACATAATAACCCAACCGTGCTTTCAACTTTATCCATAAATTTGCAGCCAGTTATAAATTTCTGCAGCCATATTCCATAATCAGATGCTACATAATATGTTATAAATTTAGTGCTACGATGAAAAGAGATATGAGTATTTGTTTTAATACTTTTTCTTATATAGCTCATCAACTAAGTATGTCATATTATATCAGCATCTAATGAAGTCGATATTTGAACACCTAATTATACTTAACTTTTTCGACTTTCTTAATGTGAGCATAAAGTATTTATTCTTTGTAATTACTTTTTGAATCTTTAAACTGCTTTCAAAATATAAGTTAATGAATTGTTTAAATACCTGTCCAACATCTCTAAATTAAATGAGATATTCAGACGCATACAAAGTTGATCATACATCTCACAATAAAAAAATATACTTGCTCCCACTAAACTTATGGTAAACATAATAAGTAACAAGATTTATCTCGAAACCAAATGAGACAATAACTTGATAAAATTAGTAATACTATTAATGAGACATTTTCTTAGGTCCATAGATGATTTTTTTAGTGAAACTTATTCTTGAGGTTGTAGAGTTTGTTCTTTGGGAACTATTTCTTGAAGGATATGTTGAATGATATTGTCTAATACGAATTTTCTTCTTGAATAATGTCAGATATAGAAAGCTATTGATGAGCATTGATAATAACAATTAGAGGAATATCAATATGTTCCTCTTCAAAGACGAAGTCGTTAACTCTCTCTCCCCCTGCAAACTCAACACTCTCAAAGAACCTCATATTGTTGAAAAAATAGTCTTAGGAGTGGGATAAAAGTTCTAAAAATTAAGGGGATAGAAAATATTATTGGACATAAGTCACTTAATTCTCCTTTAGAGATATGACCTAATCCATTGTGCCATAAAGAAGTTGACTATTGGATGGTTAATTGACCTTTATTACTAGTTATATTAGCATGCAAGTTTCATTGAACAAAGCAATCATATTAAGTAAGTATAGATTATTGTAACCTGATAAAGAACCGGGACCAACCAATTTTGAATTATGAAAGAGACTAATTTTTTTATTTTCAAATAAATAAAAATAACCAAACTTGTCTAGTAAAGAAATTGTATTTAAATCCCACTAATTAACGGTGCAACATAAGTCTCGTTCAAATTCAAATAAAATTGGTTCTTAACAATAATCTAATTTCCAATTGCTTCGACTGCCACCGACTTGTTCTCACCATCATAGATGTATCTTTCACCATCATTAGGCTTTCGATAGTTCAGGAAACTCTGCATAGATATAGTGATGTGAGTTATTATACTGAAATCCCTCAACCATTCGTCTCTTTGTACCGAAGAACCTTACAACAAACAAAATTAAGATGTGTACCTTTCTTTGTGCGCCATGCGTGATAGTTGGTACAATTATTCTTCTTATGGCCTGCATCATTACAAAAGAAACAACCATATGTAGTTGGTTCCTGATGTTGTTTCTTTTGTGTTGATGTATCTGCAGCTTCCTTATTCTTTCTATTTATGTGAGATGAGCTCACTTAGAGATCAAATCTCTTTCTGACAATTATAGCCACCTTAAACTGGATAAACTGTGGTTGAAGGGATATCAAAACCAAATGCACTAGCAAGTCCTCAGAGAAGTCCAACTTAATTGCTTTCAACTTAGAAGCAAGATGAGATATTTGCATGAAGTACTCCCTGATGTTACCTTTGCCTTTATACCTCATTGAAATCGGACTTGTCAAGAGTGTACCAATCCCAACCTTTTCACTTTTGACAAATACCTTTTCAATTTAAGCCATAAATTTTTTAGTCATCTTAACCTTGTCGGACATAGTGCCTCTTAATGTCTATGGAATGACTTTCTTCATGATCATCATACACATGCGATTTGATCTCTCTCACCTTTCATCTCCCTCTTTTCATTAGAGGTACTCTTATCTGTAAGAGGTGGTGGAAATCAACCCTTAACGCAAGGTCGAGATCTATGACTCCGAGAACTATGTTGAAATTCTCTTTCCATGACTTGAAGTTAGTGCTATTCAACATAGGAATTGAACTGATTTTGACGGTAATATTTGCAGAAGTAATTTCAGCTGAATCAGAGAACAACAAACAACGAAATAAGCTCACATAATACTTAAATCACGAATACCAAAATAAATTTGAATAAAAGTAAATCTCATCTCAAGGTACCAGTCACTCTATCAATATTTCATCTTTGGACAAAATATTAACTTGTAAGTGTTATGTTAGTGTAGTAATCAAACACTGACAATAAAGAACATGTTGAATAGTGAATCTTCCTTTGGGCCGATTTATTATTTACAAACTAAATAATCGTCATGTATTTATTACCACAAGAATACACAAGAAATTTTATTAAATATTGAACTTCCTTTGAGCCGATCAATATTTCACATAGGTTACACATACACAGCTATTTATATTTCAAGACAAGAAATCTCCACAAGAGAGATCACTTTGGTAACATCAAGCTTTAAATTTATTCATCTCAAAATATTTATAACTTTTTCAGTATTCATATTTAAGTCCTCCAAATACATAAATATATATAAGTCTTCAAAACAAAATATGCTATGGTGGGCCTTATCATAAATTCTTTAAACTTGATAAATTTCTAGTAATCATTAATTAATCAAATAAAATATAAAGTTACTTAAAGAGAAGCTTTTCTGGCAGCAAAGTCCCTAGATTTGAACCACATTTTTCTTTCTCTTAAAATCAAATAAATAAATAATGAACTTATGACCCTGAAGATAAGGTCTTTCTTTGGTCTTACTGGCACCACAAAGTAAAGGAGGTCAGGTCTTCAAATTCTTAAACCAAATCACAAATAAACAATGATGGGTCTGAATATTTGGCTTGAAAGATATTGTCTGTTCCTTTTTCTTCTTATTTTTATTTATGTTGCAAAAGACAATTGTTGGAGCAACATAATTAAATCAATAAATCCATATAATAACTTTAAAAGATCTTAAAAGAAATCTGGCAGCAAAACTTTAAATAGACTTCAAATATCATCTCTTTTTATTTATTTATTGAATGTTCCTTAAAATATACCAAAAGCGTAAGGGATATGACTTAACGAGCCCCTTTTTCTTCTTTGGATTTTGAAGCTAAATGTCAACTTTTTATTTGCAAAGTTTAAGGAGAAAAATCTTCCTTTCATCAAATCTTATATGACACAGAAACGGCGCACAAGTGAATTTTCCTAAAACTAACATTTTAACTTATATGCAAATTGTGGGTTTATATTGCTTTTTGCAATCGTTTTAACAAGGATAACCCAATGAACAAGGATAACCATGTAATTCCAACAAAATAGAGTGTCAAAAATATATTCTCAAAATACTATCGGAAATCTTTTGTCAAAAAATTCATAACTGATCCTCAATAATTTAACACGATATAGGCTCTTTTTACCAATTGTTAGAACCAAAATACTTTAGAGATGAACACCGTCATTTTTTACCCAAGAACAATCATGTTAAATCATCAAGAATAAATACTAGATGCGGAAGCATACCTGAATCCATGAGAGACGATGAAATCATTCGTCTTGCAAGTTATTGATCTTCCAAACCAATATGTGGGTGACTCACAACTTTTCCAACGACGGGATATCAGAAAAGAAAACCTTATGTCTGATTTAAGAATCATAAACCATTTATAATTGCACATGTTTATGTAATTCTAATTTAGCCCATCATTAAATTAGAAGTTACATACGGGTGTCTACACATAAGACCTCATACTTTATAAGGTGTCTTGTAGAACCATTTAACTTTAAACCTTAGCAGATCATTTTTAATTTAGGTCAACATTTTAACGATAGAAACCAACATAAAATTATTCTTAATACAAAATATATGAGCAAGTCCATAAACCCTTACAACTACAACTATAAAAAAATCTTAAATTGTGATGATCTAATAGGTCATCTAAATTTTTAAACCTCAATTCTGTGTTTCAAAACTTTAAATATCATATTTTACTATTTTAGCCTTTCTCTATTTGCGTGCACGGTCCGTGTTTTTTTTCGGGAGGATTTTATGTTAAAATTTGGTAAAATGTTAAATTTTGCCTTAAAGATATATTTGAGTTGATTTCGGTCAACATTTTGAGAAAATGAACCCGGATCCATTTTTTATGGTTCTAGTGGATCCATATCGTGATTTGAGACCTGGGCGTATGCCTGAAATCTAATTTGAAGGTCCCTAGCTCGAGTTATCGCATTTTTCCGAAAATTTGAAGTTTAAAGGTTTAAAAAAATTATAAATTTTACCGATATTTGACTTTTTTAATATCGGGTCCATATTTTAGTTCCGAAACTCGGTATATGTCTATTACAATATTTATGACTTGTCTGCCAAATTTGGTACCCAACAGAAGTGATTTGACGTGATTTAGACGTCTGGTTGTTAGAATAGAAATTCTTAAGTTTCATTAAAAATTTCATTTGATTTGGTATTTGGTGTTTTGGTCGCGGGAGGAAGTTTGTATAAGGTCTTTTGACTTGGGTGCATATATGGTTTGGATCCCCAAGGGCTCGGGTGAGTTTCGGATAGCCTACGAACTATTTGAACTTAGAATAATCTGGTTTTTTAGCCGCAGCTGTCATCTGGTGTGTTGTGCTTCGCGATCGCGAAGCCTTTATTGCGGTCGCGAAAGGGAATCTGAGAATGGGGAGATTTTTTTCTACGTGAACGAGAGACCTTGGTCGCGAACGCGGAGCATTGGGGTATTTGCTCTTCGTGAACGCGACCGGTCACACGCGAGCGCGTAGCATTAGATAGGCTGGGTAAAGGAGTTGAGGTAACTCTACGCGAACACAGACGCGAGCCCAGTCTCGGGGGCTAGACCTTCACGGACGCGTGGAGTTACTCACGATCGCATAAGCCAGTTAGGCCATGATCTTCATGAGCGCGTCAGGTTTCACGCGAATGCGATAAACACTTGATGCCAGTGATTTAAAACAGTCCCAAAATGGGATTTCTCCCATTTTTCATAAAACATCCATTAGAGCTCGGCCTAGAGTCGATTTTAAAGGAAAAAATCAACACCAATTCATAGGTTTGTATACTTTAACTAATTTTCTTCCATTTCTAACATCAACCATCACTTTCTAGCCCTAATCTTTGTTATTCCATGGTAGAAAATAAGGGATTTAGGAAAAATTGGTTGGGTTGGGGGGGGGGGTTGCAAATTCAGGATTTAGACCTCAATTTGAGGTCGGATTTCAAAATTAATTACATAATCGGGTTCGGGAGTGAATGGTAAATGGGTTTTGGTATGAACCTCGGGTTTGACCAAGTGGGCCAGGGGTCGACTTTTTTTGACTTTTCGGGAAAGGTGTAAAACTCCTATCTTTATGTATTGTAGTTGATTCCCTTAGCATTATTTGACGTTATCGAATTGTGGTTAGATACGAGCGGTTTGGAGGTAGATTCTAGAGGAAAGGCCTTGGTAGAGTTCTGAATTGACTATGGAGTGAGGTAAGTGTCATGGTTAACCTTGACTTAAGGGATTAGTGCTTGTTTTCCTATTTGCTACATGTTTAAATGTCGTGTATAACGTATATGTGAGGTGACAAGTACTTATGCGTTGTTATTGGGTCAAAGCATGCGGGTGGGACTTGTTTATTGTAATTTATTTCCTCCTTCAATTATGATATTTATGCTTAGACTAGTCTATTACTTAATTGATCATCTTTTCAAATTTATGAACTACTCGTGATAATTGAGCATTATTGGAAGTTGAGTTTTGGTATTGTGGAACTGTTGTTGATGTAATGTTTATTCTTGCTTATACTTTCACCCAAATGTTATATATATTCATTGCTACATGGTAAGGGAGAGTGTTAAAGCACGAAGAGTGATGCCATGCCGATATTATTTCATTTATTAATTTATACAACGTGAGGAAGAGAGTGTTAATGCATGAAGGGTGATGTCGTGCCGTATTTACTATTTAATAATAAAACTGAGAGTAAAAGTACAGAGGGTGATGTCGTGCCGTATTCATTATTTTATGGAGAGATTGAGAGTAAAAGCACGAAGGATGATTTCGTGACATTGTTATTGTTTCATGGTGAGGTTAAGAGTAAATGCACGATGGGTGATGTCGTGCAGTCTTTATTTATTGTCACATCTCCTTTTTCCTCCAGTAAGGTTGGATAAGGGAGTTTTTCCAATTTAAGTGACAGTATTCGATTTTGGGATTATTTATTAATTTCAGAGTCGCCACCCGGATTTATACGGTGTACCGGGACACCATTTTATTTTTTAAATCCCAAACCGAGGAAATTTTGACTATGTGTTAAATTGTCCGCGACCAGAAATCCGAGTAAGAAATTTTGTTAACGCGGGAGAAGGTGTTAGGCATTGCCGAGTTTTGTGGTTCTAGCACGGCCGCTTACTATTAATATTTGGCCTATATTATCTGATTGTTTACATGTTTTAAACCTATTGTGATTTTTAGCCTTTTTCTCTTTTTAGCCGCTTTTATGGATTTATCTTGGAACAAGTCACGATGGCGTGTACTTGCTTGTTTTCGGACACATTATAACTACGCCACCTGAAATGCACCCGCAATTACAACATGTGATTTTTATGATAATTTGAAGTTGAAGACAGGGACATGAGTTGTCGCACCCGAGTGTAGATTACGTAGTCAAGACTATGGTCCTGACAGTTTTAAAGTGCCTATTTGAGGCGATGTTTGATTATTCTTTATGTTTTCTATTTGAAAGAATATTTTAGTTTTAAATCAATTAGGACGTTTATGGATTTATCTTGGACAAGTTACGAAGGCGTACACTTGTTGTTTTTGAACACATGGCAATCATGTCACATGAAATGCACCAGTGGTTGCTATATGCATTTTATTAGTTGTTCGGAGTGAGGGTCAGGGGCATGAGTTGCCACTCTCGAGTGTAGTTTATGGTAATTTTGAGATAATAGTTGATTCTTTTCCAAATTTGAACTTGAAGATGTATTTTTCAACCTAAAGGATATGTGAAAGATTGTTTAAGCTTAAATTCTAAAGGACTCAAATCTTGGGCTATGGCCATATTTAGCCCAAGTTATCATTTAACTCTTTTGGCCAATCCTAATTGTGGCTAATTTATAGGGAGGTCACTAGTTCAGAAAATCCAACTAAGTCCTAATAATCTTTACTTTTCAGTTTGATGACTAAATAGGAAATATGGTAATCAAAATACATGTTCATTCATACATGCACTTATGAGCATAACACGAAGGATTTTCTGGTTTTTTCATTTTTTAGGCGGCCTAAACATAAATTTAAAATACTCATTAAATTTGAAATGGATTGGCAAGGCAAAATCATGCTACTTTCAGAACTTTTATGATTTCTAGCAAAAGATCGAACCACATGCAGTCTTATTAATTCTTGAGACAGTGATTCTTATCAATTTAAAAATAACCTGATCTCGTGTTTCTAAAGGCTTAAAATTCACACATGTATACATTGATTTTTCGCAGATTTATAAGACACAAAATAGACTGAAGATAATCTGCTGACTTTATTTATGTCAAAACTCTAACTGAACTTTGGGACAACCATTTTTTGAGAACCAGCGAAGTGTTTTTACAGATATCACATACGTTCTTTGCCTAACGTCATTTTCAGAATAGATAGAATTTTAAATTCGAATAGATAGAATGTAAATTCGAATGTAAAAAAGTTGTAATTACGCTATTACATTGTTCTTGATTAAATATACAAATTCTAATAATAAGAAGAAAATAAAAAGAACAAGATTAGCTGCTGCTCCTGTGAAAGCCAGCAACTTTCATGCTTTTGATCTAATTATCTACTGTTATTAAGCTACTTCTTAGAGCAAATAACTCTAATTGTTAGGCCTACCTGCTCCCTTTTGGCCCAATAGCCTAGGGAGTTAAACCTGATTAAAGCCCTAAAGGGTTGTTTCATCAAGCTGGCCCAATTTTGGATTTAGCAAGAAAAGTAAAAAAAGAAGACGAAAAGAAAAGCTAAAATAATAGTTTACAGTTCATATTTACAACTAAAAATACAAGAATTATAGTATTACATCCTCAATTCCTTATGAAATACAATTTCCTAAAAGATGAAAACAATGAGTAACAAGAATAAAGAAGGGACAGAACTGCTCCTGTGCGAGCCAGCCCTCAGAGACTTTGGAATCTGTATTTTTCAATGTTAATCTAAAATTGTAAGTCCAAGGTTTGAGTACTTGGACAGTATTAACAACAGACCTTTGGGCATTTGTGAGATGAATTTAACCATAAGAGGAAGTTAGATTCAACCTTAATGATGCCCTAGGAGAACAAAATATGTTCATGCCTTTTTATGGACTGAATCTAACCATAGAAAGGGTAAGATTCCAATCCAATGATATTACTTTGTCTAGATTCTTGACAATTATCTTTATGTTATGCAGCAGATTTTAGCAAGCATTTATTTATGGGCATTTTGAGGAGTGAATCCGACCATTTTGTGATTTCGAATTCACTTTCCTAAAGCTCCTTCTCATTACACACTTATGCCCTTTGAAGGATAATATTCAGCAAGCTAAACTACTGTTTATGCACTATCAATGGGCTGAATTTGACTATTAGAAAGTCAGATTCATCTACCCTAGTGCTAACTTAACATAATTCCAAACCATATAGAAGTCATATTCATCTACCCTAATGCCAACATCCTAAACTATCCAGAGACTTACTTATTGAATCTCTTTATTGACCAAAGAGACTCAACTGAAAGCCTATTTCTGCATTCTTATTGATAGAACCTGACCATAGAGAAGGTCAAATTCAACATCCTAATGCATCTTGTTTCCTAATATAGAACTATGAGTATTCACCATATTTATATACATTTAGCTTGAAATATACAGAATATTTCAGCAAAGAAATACCAACAACAAAACAGTACCTATCACACTCACAGAATCATCATCATGCCAATAAGCATCTATACAGTCACATTTACATAAAGAAGAAGAAGAAACAACCTCGTTTATCAAGAACAACTAATTTAAGCAGTGAGTAGAAGAAGAAGATTCCAGTCCAGCATTTCATTGAGAACATATGAGTTAATACATACCTTTTTAAGAGTAAAACAACAGGAAACTTGACCAAATAAAGGTCAAGTGTAGGCAGTAATCAAAAGAAGAATTTCAGCAACAGCAAGCAGAAAACAACAGGAAAAACCAGTACTCAGCAATAACAAACCCAGAAATCTTGAGTAGAAATGCTTAGGTCTCCCAGCAATCGGACTCCAAAACAGAAAACCCCCAAAGGAACTGAGAATCAATTCCTCTATTTGTAAACTTGTTTTTGAATGAGAAGTATTCTGTATTTCAGCAGCTCTGAGAGTGTCAAAAAAACTATCCTCTATTCTAGAACTTTCTTACTCATTAAAAGACCTCTTTACCCTTGCAAATCTGATTTCCTAAAGTGAGTTACCTAATGTATCCCTTGGAGTCCCTGAATTTACCAGTGGGTAATCAAGGTTAAGCTCACTTGGGTTATTATTTAACTCTAGTTACCTAAACCTAGTCAGGTTCCTTAGTTAACTAGGACTGATAAGTATTATTAGCTTAATCTTGATTCTTTAAGCTTTGATGAATTATTTTAGATTTAAACATAATTGTGATTAACTCGATTTGAGTCATTATACTTAATCAACCTAATTGAGTGATCAACTTAATTAATCATTAGTGAAGGCTGCAATTAACTAACTCTTAGCTTAGTATGTAATTAGCTTATTAAATGTTGACTAATTGAGATGATTAACTCTCTAATCAATCTTTGATTTTAGGTGAGCTATTTTCAGGTTCTACGTTAGTTAGTTTAGGTCCTTAGAGTTAGTTTCCAATTATACTGTTAGTTATCTTAGTTTAGTTTCCAATTATACTGTTAGTTATCTTAGTTTCAAGGGTATACCTAATCAAACTAATTAATAGTTAACTAATCAAACTACTAAATCAAAGATGAGTTGAGGCGAAATCAATTCAACAATAAACTAAAAATCAAAAAATAGGTTAGGGGGTGAACAACTGAGCATAATAGNAATATACAAAGAAAAACTAAACATGGTCAATCAACTGATGCAAGCACATGAAGCACATTTAAAACTCATGAATCATCAAAACCTGAACTATATCATTCCAATATCCAAACAGGGTTCAATTAATCTAAGCATGCATGTGTGAACCAAGTCTAAACTAAGAACATGTTTTAAAAATATATTTTAGGGCTTCGAACTAATCAAACATGAACAGGTAAAAGAAAATAATCAAAACAGTGATAAATTCAGAATTAAATAGTGACACAAAGAAGAAAAGAAAATTGATTAAACTACGCCTATTCATGCTTAAAAAACACGAAACACATAGAAAGGAGAAGGGGGATACCCGTAAAAGAAAGGTTTGGCCGGCAAAAAATGAAATAGTCGGACCTTGGCCGGACTCCGGAGGGTTTGAAAATGAGTCAAACCCACATGAATAAATTGTTCTTATCAAGAGCAACTGACTCATGTAGGTCTGAACTGTTGAATCATTTGAAGTCGACCGTTGTAGTATTTTAGGTTTTTCAGATTCTTAGATCTGAAATCGGGTGATTTTGGGTGGGATTTTGGGGAAACTGATGGTGGGATCGGGTTAAGGGTGAGGAGAGGGTTTTATAGTGAAAGGTTGGGGTGATTTGGAGATGGTCCGCCACCGTTAAGCGAGTTCCGGTGGCGGAAACCTAGGGCGGCTAGGGTTTGGTCGAGGAAGAAAAGAGAGAGACAAAGGGGAGGGGAGGCGGCTAGGGTTTTGTGGGGGTTAGACTTTGATGGAAATGAGGGGGGTGGTGAGTGTTTGGACATATATATAGTTAATGGATAATGAGTTCTCAACCGTTGGATCTGGAAAGATCAACGGTTGAGATCTTTCGATTTAATTGAAACGAAGTCGTTTTGGGTATTGGGGCCGGACCGGGTAGGAGGTGTATTGGGCTGGGTCGTTTGAGTGTATAGAGATAGGTATTGGGCCTGGGTATTTCTTGGCTCAAGTCCGATTTAAAGCTCTCTTGATTAATTAAACTAGTTAATCTAATTAGGTTCAAATCTAATTTAATCCAAAAAATGTAGTAATTAATTTTAACCTTATTTTTCATCTATTTACGGATTAATCAAGAATAAAATGATCAATTTTATATTCCTAATTAAACCTGTGATTTATCGAATAAAAATGATTAATTTTTAGTAATTAGTTATTAAAACTACATTACATTAAATAACCGACATTCGTTTATTATTTTATTCAATTAATTACAAATAATGAATATATAATTCCTTGATAATAATGATGCGCCTAGGTACGCAATTTTAAATAATTTTAAAGGATGAATTATGAATATGCAATGCAAAAATAATTCACAATTAACACTTAAATTCAACAAAAATTTGTGAAATTAATTTATTTTATCGAATTTTGTAGGAGTATATGGTGGGTGAAAAATCACATGCTCACAACTTCCCCTCTTTGCTCGGAAACACGAAGAGTTTTCGGGCAAAGACAAAGTGAGCAGCAATAAACGACTTTTACTTATTCATATGTTCCATTGTGAAGCGTTTTTTTGAAAAGTTTGACCGAACCCTGCTTCAGAGGTTGACTACATATCCTTAGCTATAAAGGAATCAGGTCAGTGTAGTTCTGGAAGTTACTGCGGTTGTTGCTGTTACTACTGTTGATCTCCTTATTACACCCAAGTACAAAACCAAAAACTAACTAAACCTATCAGCTGCTAAATTACAAGATTCCTATCTAGGACTTGGTCTTGAGTCTTGATCTTTTGCTGACTCTGACCTGGATCCTAGTGTTTGTTAATCACAGATGCTGGTTTTGTCTTATCGTTCCTCGGATCAAAGCAGGATATACTGGACGGATGACTTCAATCTCGTCCTGAATAGTCCACATCTTCCCCGTTTGTGCACTTTTGGATTCAATCTTCTCTTTCCTCTTTTTGTTTTCTTTTTGTTATTTTTTTGGATCGAAACTTCTTCTTTTGGTCGTCTCGAGTTCCAATGTCCTAGAAACTTAATCTGCACAAAAATCAAAATAAACGAACGAAATTTCTGCCCCAGTTTTCCCTAGGAAGATTTCCTGAGTTATTGTAACAAACTCTATGCTACTTCACTATTGAAAGCAATGAAAAGTCGGGACTGGTGCACCCGGAGTTACTGCAGACTAGGGAGTGGATACCCTATATCTCAAAGCGGGATCAACTAGGGGTTGGGAGCNNATCAACCAGGGAGTGTATACCCTTGATTGGAAAAGAAAGCATCAACCAAGGAGTGTATACCCTTGATTGGAAAAGAAAGCATCAACCAGGGAGTGTATGCCCTTGATTGGCATCAACTACGAGAGTGTATACCCTGCGTCGGGAAAATAGAATCAACCAGGGGGTGCATACCCTTGATTGGAAAAGAAAGCATCAACCAGGGAGTGTATACCCTTCATTGGAAGAGAAATCAACCAGGTAGTGTATACCCTTGATTGGAAAAGAAAACATCAACCAGGGAGTGTACACCCTTGATTGGAAAAGAAAGCATCAACCAGGGAGTGTATACCCTTGATTGAAAAAAAAATCAGCAACCAGGGAGTGTATACCCTTGATTGGAAGAGAAAACATCAACCAGGGAGTGTATACCCTTGATTGGAAAAGAAAGCATCAACCAGGGAGTGTATACCCTTGATTGGAAAAGAAAACATCAACCAGGGAGTGTATACCCTTGATTGGAAAATAAATCATCAACCAGGGAGTGTATACCCTTGATTGGAAAAGAAAACATCAACCAGGGAGTGTATACCCTTGATTGGAAAAGAAAACATCAACCAGGGAGTGTATACCCTTGATTGGAAAAGAAAGCATCAACCAGGGAGTGTATACCCTTGATTATAAGAGAAAACATCAACCAGGGAATTTTATACCGTTGATTGGAAAAGAACGCATCGACCAGGGAGTGTATACCCTTGATTGAAAAAGAAAACATCAACCAGGGAGTGTAAACCCTTAATTAGAAAAGAAAGCATCAACCAGGGAGTGTTTACCCTTGATTGGAAAAGAAAACTTCAACCAGGGAGTGTATACCCTTGATTGGAAAACAAAACATCAACCAGGGAGTATATACCCTTGATTGGAAAAGAAAGCATCAACCAGGGAGTGTACACCCTTGATTGCAAAAGAAAATATCAACCAGGGAGTGTATACCCTTGATTGAAAAGAAAACATCAACTAGGGAATACCCTTGATTAGAAAAAGAAAGCATCAACCAGGGAGTGTATATCCTTAATTGGAAAAGAAAGCATCAACCAGGGAGTGTATACCATTTATTGGAAAAGAAATCATCAACCAGGAAGTGTATACCCTTGATTATAATAGAAAACATCAACCATGGAGTGTATACCCCTGATTGGAAAAGAAAGATCAACCAGGGAGTGTATACCCTTGATTGGCATCGACTACGTGAGCGTATACCCTGCGTCAGAAAAAGAAAATCAATCAGGGAGTGTGTACCCTTGATTGGAAAAGAAATCATCAATCAGGGAGTGTATACCCTTGATTAGAAGAGAAAACATCAACCAGGGAGTGTATACCCTTGATTGGAAAAGAAAGCATCAACCAGGGAGTGTATACCCTTGATTATAAGAGAAAACATCAACCAGGGAGTTTTATACCCTTGATTGGAAAAGAACGCATCGATCAGGGAGTGTATACCCTTGATTGAAAAAGAAAACATCAACCAGGGAGTGTATACCCTTAATTAGAAAAGAAAGCATCAACCAGGGAGTGTATACCCTTGATTGGAAAAGAAAACATCAACCAGGGAGTGTATACCCTTGGTTGGAAAACAAAAACATCACCAGGGAGTATATACCCTTGATTGGAAAAGAAAGCATCAACCAGGGAGTGTACACCTTTGATTGGAAAAGAAAACATCAACCAGGGAGTGTATACCCTTGATTGGAAAAGAAAACATCAACTAGGGAATACCCTTGATTGGAAAAAGAAAGCATCAACCAGAGAGTGTATACCCTTAATTGGAGAAGAAAGCATCAACGAGGGAGTGTATACCCTTTATTGGAAAAGAAATCATCAACCACGAAGTGTATACCCTTGATTATAAGAGAAAACATCAACTAGGGAGTGTATACCCTTGATTGGAAAAGAAAGATTAACCAGGGAGTGTATACCCTTGATTGGCATCGACTACGTGAGTGTATACCCTGCATCAGAAAAAGAAAATCAACCAGGGAGTGTATACCGTTGATTGGAAAAGAAATCATCAACCAGGGAGTGTATACCCTTGATTAGAAGAGAAAACATCAACCAGGGAGTGTATACCCTTGATTGGAAGAGAAAACATCAACCAGGGAGTGTATACCTTTGATTGGAAGAGAAATCAACCAGGGAGTGTATACCCTTGATTGGAAGAAAAAGCATCAACCAGTGAGTTTACACCGTTGATTGGAAAAGAAAGCATCAACCAGGGAGTGTATAACCTTGATTGGAAGAAAAATCAACCAGGGAGTGTATACCCTTCATTGGAAAACAAAACATCAACCAGGGAGTTTACACCCTTGATTGGAAAAATCAACCAGGGAGTATATACCCTTGATTGTAAAGGAAATCATCAACCAGGGAGTGTATACCCTTGATTGGAAGAGAAAACATCAACCAGGGAGTGTATACCCCCGATTGAAAAAGAAAACATCAAGGGAGTGTTTTCCCTTGATTGGAAAAGAAAGCATCAACCAGGGAGTATATACCCTTAATTGGAAAAGAAATTATCAACCGAGGAGTGTATACCCTTGATTGGAAGAGAAAACATCAACTAGGGAGTGTATACCCTTGATTGGAAAAGAAAAGATCAACCAGGGAGTGTATACCCTTGATTGGAAGAGAAATCAACCAGGGAGTGTATACCCTTGATTGGAAAAGAAAATAGCAACCAGGGAGTGTATACCCTTGATTAGAAAAGAAAGCTTCAACCAGGGAGTGTATACCCTTGATTGGAAAAGAAATCATCAACCAGGGAGTGTATACCCTTGATTGGAAGAGAAATCAACCAGGGAGTGTATACCCTTGATTGGAAGAGAAATCAATCAGGGAGTGTATACCCTTAATTGGAAAAGAAAGCATCAACCAGGGAGTATATACCCTTGATTGGAAAAGAAAACATCAACCATGGAGTGTATACCCTTGATTGGAGAAGAAAGCATCAACCGGGTAGTGTATACCCTTTATTGGAAAAGAAAACATCAACCAGGGAGCGTATACCCTTGATTGGAAAAGAAAACATCAACCAGAGAGCGTATACCCTTGATTGGAAAAAGAAAACATCAACCAGGGAGTGTATACCCTTGATTGGAAAATAAAGCATCAACCAGGGAGTATATACCCTTGATTGGAAAAGAAACATCAATCAGGGAGTGTATACCCTTGATTGGCATCGACTACAAGAGTGTGTACCCTTGATTGGCATCGACTACGGGAGTGTATACCCTGTGTCGAGAAAAGAAATCAACCAGGGAGTGTATACCCTTGATTGGAAGAGAAAGTATCAACCAGGGAGTGTATACCCTTGATTGGAAAAAAAAATCATCAACCAGGGAGTGTATACCCTTGATTGCAAGAGAAAACATCAACCAGGGAGTGTATACCCTTGATTAGAAGAGATAACGTCAACTAGGGAGAGTATACCCTTGATTGGAAGAGAAATCCACCAGCAATTGTATATCCTTGATTGGAAAAAAAAAAGCATCAACCAGTGAGTTTATACCGTTGATTGGAAAAGAAAGCATCAACGAGGGAGTGTTTACCCTTGATTGGAAGAGAAATCAACCAGGGAGTGTATACCCTTCATTGGAAAAAAAGATATCAACCAGGGAGTGTACACCCTTGATTGGAAAAGAAAGCATCAACCAGGGAGTATATACCCTTGATTAGAAAAGAAATCATCAACCAGGGAGTGTATACCCTGGATTGGAAGAGAAAATATCAACCAGGGAGTGTATACCCCCGATTGGAAAAGAAAACATCAACCAGGGAGTGTATACCCTCTATTGGAAAAGAAAGCATCAACCAGGGAGTGTATACCCTTGATTGGAAAAGAAATTATCAACCAGGGAGTGTATACCCTTGATTAGAAGAGAAAACGTCAACCAGGGAGTGTATACCCTTGATTGGAAGAGAATTCAACCAGGGAGTGTATACCCTTGAATGGAAAAGAAAACATTAACCAGTGAGTGTATACCCTTGATTGGAAAAGAAAGCATCAACCAGAGAGTGTATACCCTTGATTGGAAAAGAAATCATCAACCAGGGAGTGTATACCCTTGATTGGAAGAGAAAACGTCAACCAGGGAGTGTATACCCTTGATTGGAAAAGAAAGCAATAACCAAGGAGTGTATACCCTTGATTGGAAAAGAAAACATCAACCAGGGAGTGTATACCCTTGATTGGAAAAGAAAACATCAACCAGGGAGTGTATACCCTTGATTGGAGAAGAAAGCATCAACCGGGGAGTGTATACCCTTTATTGGAAAAGAAAACATCAACCCGGGAGTGTATACCCTTGATCGGAAAACAAAACATCAACCAGGGAGTGTATACCCTTGATTGGAAAAGAAAACATCAACAAGGGAGTGTATACCCTTGATTGGAAAAGAAAGCATCAACTAGAGAGTATATACCCTTGATTGGAAAAGAAACATCAATCAGGGAGTGTATACCCTTGATTGGCATCGACTACGGGAGTGTATACCCTTGATTGGCATCGACTACGAGAGTGTATACCCTGCGGCGGGAAAAGAAAATCAACCAGGGAGTGTATACCCTTGATTGGAAGAGAAAGCATCAACCAGGGAGTGTATACCCTTGATTTGAAAAGAAACATCAACCAGGGAGTGTATACCTTTGATTGGCATCGACTACGGGAGTGTATACCCTGCGTCGGGAAAAGAAATCAACCAGGGAGTGTATATCCTTGATTGGAAGAGAAAGCATCAACCAGGGAGTGTATACCCTTGATTGGAAAAGAAACATCAACCAGGGAGTGTATACCCTTAACTGGAATCGACTACGGGAGTGTATACCCTGCGTCGGGAAAAGAAATCAACCAGGGAGTGTATACCCTTTATTGGAAGAGAAAACATCAACCAGGGAGTGTATACCCTTGATTAGAAAAGAAACATTAACCAGGGAGTGTATATCCTTGATTGGCATCGACTACGGGAGTGTATAACCTGCGTCGGGAAAAGAAAATCAATTAGGGAGTGTATACCCTTAATTGGCATCGACCAGAGAGTGTATACTCTTTGTCGGAAAAAGTGGAGCCAGGGTCTGAAGGCCCTAATACCACTTCAGGTTTGAGCTGTTTTCAACACTTTTTTTTTCCTGAATGAATGGGGGAAAGGATTTTGGACAAAACTTCTCTTTTGGAGTTGTTGTTGCAGAGCTGTTTTTAGCTCTTGCGCCTTTTCTCTTGGTTGCAGCTTCTTTTTGCATGGTTGCTTTTGAGTTGCACATGTTTCCTATTTTCAAGCAAAGAACAATTTGTTAGTTTGAAACAGTGGTTGGTTTTGCGGCCTTGATTTTCAACTGCTTGATCTCAGTTCTTTTGATGAAGATCAATCACTTGCTTACTTGCTTGCTGGGGATTGGGTTTCATCTCTAATCTCGGGGACCTTGGCTTTCTAGATTTTACCATGGCGATCGGTCACGTGGGACCCAACATTTTATTTTGCCTTTGTAGGCTTTTCACTTGCTTTTTCTTTTGGATTTCCAGAGTATGGGGGGAAGTTTTGGCCCCTCAAATTCTGCTACGATGGTTAGTCGTGTGGGACTTAACCTTTCCAACTTTATTTCGCATTTATTGGCCTTTCACTTCTGACTTTTCTTCCAACTGTAAGTTTAGGTCACTTGGAATACTTCGGCTTTTCAAACCTTGCCAAGATGGCTAGCCACGCGGGGTTCAACCTTTCAACTTCATTCGCCTTTATAGGCACTTCAATTTGATTTTCTCCTTTCAAGGTTTTGAGTTTGAATCATCGGCCATTGTGGCCAGTCGGGATCGACTCGATGCCCCTGACGAGGCTGGGTGCCTTTTGCATATTGACCCGTGTCAAATGAGAGCCCTGTAAATCAGTCTTGCCATCTTTTCTTTGCCTTAGTTTCGGGACAGAGTTAGACCGAAAGGGATTCAAAAGAAAAATAAACGACAGAATGGACAATGAATTTAAACAAGAGGTGTCCCTTTCGGGGAAAGGAAATAAGGACTTATCTTGACTACATGCGGACTTCAATGAACATGACATGCCCTTTGGACTGGATGCCTGATCCGTGTAAACCGTCCGACTCTCAGAAATTCATCACAACTATTACCTCGAGATTGAGAAACCTTGCCCCGGATTGTGTCCATGTCAGTGACCCATTATCCTTTTCGATCAGTGGCGCCCTTTGCGGGTTTTCACCAACTAACCTCTCTCATTTCTCTTCTCACCATCGCCTTGTAGTGCTCTTTGCGAGTTTTCACTAACAAGACTCTCTCATTTTTAATTTCTCTGCTTACCGTCGCCTCACGGTGCCCGTGTGGGTTTTCACCAATGAGACTCTCTCATTTTAATTTCCCTCATTTGCTTGTATTTGGATCCAAACAACTGTATCCTCCAATTTTGGACATCTTTACCGATTGATCGGAAGGACTTGAAGAGGGTTTTTGGTGAAAAGAATTTGCGTTGAATTACAACTTTGGAACCTTTAAGGTGACACATCGCCGAATCTTAACACTTGCCCCAGCTTAAACTCTTGGGGAAATGTGAATTTTTATTTTGGTGTGACTGAACCCCAGGGAGAGGCTGCCTACGTATCCTTTCGGAATCAAGTCGAACGTAGTTCAGGGTGCTTTTATTTTTGTTTTTGATTTTTGTTTTGTTTTCCCTCTGTTTTGTTTTGTTTTCTCTTTCTTTTGCTTTCCTTGTTCTCCTTTTCTTTTCTTTTCTTTTTTCATTTGATTTTCTTTTTTTGTCTCTTTCTGTTACTTTTTTTTCTTTTTTTTTGTTTTTTCTTTTTTCAATAACACTTTCAGGTTCCCAAAAGGGTAATCAAAGGAAGGTAACCGGCTCAAAGGGTTGGCAAAAGAGGTAATAATATTTGGGTAGCGAGAATGAAAGCCTTCGTCATCCCAACCGGAGAACATTTAATACTATATGGAGGATCAAACATAGTACCTTTTGACTGCACCTGCATTGACAGTTGTTTCAGGGACATTTTCTTTGATGTAGCCCAAATACAATAGACTCTTTTGGCAATACTTTTGTAGTAATGTATGGACCTTTTCAATCTGAACCAATTTTCCTTTGGTTGTTCCGATTCATTGTTTTGTTTCCTTGACCGAACTTCATTTGCATTTCTGATCCTTGATTTATTATTTCGAAGTCTGACGGTGTTTTAAGATCTTTTGACTACACCTGTGTTGACAGTTGTTTCGGGGAAAATTTCTTCGATGTACCCCAAGTACAAACGCACTCTTTTGGCAGTACTCTTGTAGTAATGCCTGGACTTTCCAATCTGAATCAATTTTCCTTTTGTGATTCCGATTCATTATTTTATTTCCTTAGCCTAACTTCATTTGCATTCTGATTCTTGATTCATTATTTCGAAGTCTGACAGAGGATCTGGGCATGAAGTCCGCAAGCATTTCATGTTATTGAAATCTTCATTTAATAGAACTAAAAGTAGAATAAGAAGAGAGACAAGATTAAGAAAAGAGACATTCTTGGAAAAATGAAATATTAATTCCATTTGATTTTTGATTTTTTTTTTAAGTTTAAAGATAGAAGGGTTTACACCGGAAAGTAAGATAATAAAGTAAAACATCTGGATCATACCCTGAGATAATCTGGATGCAGAAGGGACAACAAAACCGGCTACCAAGACTCCGGTCTGATGGGGGGGACTTTCAGGCTTGACAATCAATTTTTGGCTTTTCTTCTGTCTCGACACTGGATGCAATGGCCTTCAGTGCCGGATCAAATTCTTCATCCTAATAAATCATTCCGACTACTGGCCCAGTGTGAGCAAGCAGTGGATTATTCATTATATTAGGGTCTTCTTCATCCCTAAGCACTATTGCCTGGACCTCGATGAGGTCTTCCACAGCTCTTTTTAAAATCCAACAATCTTCAGTGTTATTCCCCACTGCTCCAGAGTGGTATTCACATCTAGCATCAGTCTGGTGCGAGGGGGACTCGGGGTTTGGCCGATTTAGGGCCACTGGCTGCAGCAGACCTGTCCTGACCTGCTTTTGGAACAAGCTAGAGTATGATTCACCAATAGGGGTGAACTGATTCTTTTGGAAAGGATCTCTTAGGCGAGGATTGTATTGGGGAATATATGGAGTTTGGTAAGGATGGGCATTTCTAGGAAGTGGAGCTTGGTTTTGGATATAATTTTGTGGTCGCGTATAAGATTGCGCGTTCATCACCGCATAGGGAGGCGGTGCTACGGCATATGCAGCATCGCCTTGATAGGGATAATAGTGTTGTGGGACTTTAGGAAGCATATATGATTGGTTGAATGCCCTGCGGGCCCCCTTCGAGCTCGAAGCCATCATGGTTCCCTCTTCTCTCTCGTTTCGGTTAATCAAACCCCCTGACCCATTCTGAACGGCCTTTGATGCTGCCTTAAAATCAGCTTGACTCAATACTCGGCCTGTTTTTAAACCATTTTCGACCATCTCCCCAATTTTGATAGCTTCAACGAACGGTCTACCCATAGCAGACATCATACTATGGAAGTAGTCTGCCTCTTGGGCCTGTAGGAAGACCGTAACCATTTCGTTTTCGTCCATTGGAGGCTTTACCCGGGCGGCTTGCTCGCGCCATTTAACAGCATATTCACGGAATCTTTTCGAAGTTTTCTTTTTCAAATTGGACAAAGAGCTCCTGTCGACAGCGATGTCCACATTATATTGGAACTGGCGAACAAAGTCTCGGGACATATCGTCCCACACATGCCAATGAGTAATTTCTTGACTCATATACCATTCAGCAGAAATTCCAGTGAGTCTTTCTCCGTAATAGGCCATTAATAACTCATCTTTTCGACCAACATCCCGCAGATAGTTACAATATCATTTTAAGTGAGCTATCGGGTCGCCGTGCCCGTCATATTTTCCAAACTTCGGCGTTTTGAAACCAACCGGCAGGTGAACATGTGGGAACATGCACAAGTCGGAGTAGGGGAGGCTCTTCTGACCACTCAAACCTTGTATGTTCTTTAAGCTTTGCTCTAAGCTCCTCATCTTCCGAGCCATTTCTTCATGCTCGGGGTTTCTCATTGTTCTTTGCTGACCCATAGGAGACTCATATTGCGGATGTTGAGGGTAAGAGTTTGGCTTGGGCACTGTTGGCTGTGCCATGGTGAAGATTGGTGGCGCAGCGAACATTGCTGGTTATGCCCTTGAATTCGGTGCCTGGGGGTGATCCAGAGAAGGCATTCTGGGGCCATTAGAGGGTGCCCACATGGGATGAGTGGGTTGGGCACAAGGATGTTGGAAAACCCATCTGAACCGGGAATGAGCTCAGGATAACTAGGTATTACACTTGGCGGTTCCCTGCCGTCAGACCAGGCGTCCCACATTTCCAACATGCGGCGACGCAACATTCTGTTTTCTTCAGCAATTGCTGATTCCGGCTGCGGAATAGCCGATGACGGGCTATCCTCAGGACCGATGATTAGCATATTACCGACGGAGGCCATCTCTACCTTTGGAACTTGTAAAGGATGGGAAACCGGACTACCAACAAAATCAACCACCAAAAACCTGGCTAATTTGCACACCAAACAACCTAGTTAGTTTGAGCCATTTAACATATAGGAAATCGCATATTGGGATGCAATGCACATAACAGTTAAAGTTTCTACCATGTGTTTGAACGGTTGCGTGTTTCATCCCGGCCTTTAAATGTCCCTTTCTATTTTTGTCTCTTCCTCTTTTTTTTGAATTTTTCATATCTCGATTTCTTTCTCTTTTCCTTTTTGTTATTTTCGCTCTTCATTTTTCTCAATTATTTTTGTCACTTTCTTTTTATCCTCTCTTTTTTTCATTGATTTCGCTCTTTTCTTTATTTTTTACTCAATTTTTCTTTTTTCTTATTTTTTTTACTCAATTTATTTATGGCTATGATCGAATCTGATGGGGATTGCATACGTATCATGACGCCGCATGAATCAGATCTTGCGTAGTTCGGGAAGATTTAGAATGGAGCAAATAAGCTTACTCTTTTTTTCTTATAAAAACTCAGGCATATTTTTTTTGAATTTTTGAGGGAAAGGCTTTAAAAGAAGAAATAAAATATCTTTAGTTTTTTTTTTTTTTGATGTTTTGATTGAAATGTTTAAAAGAAAGGCTTCTAAAAAGCAAAGAAATATTTTTTTTTGGATTTGACTTTTCTTTTCTTTAATTTCTTTTGAATTTTTTTTTGGGAAAATACTTCGAGGAAACCTGTATTTTGGATTTTGATTTCGTTTTTCTTCTTTTTTGGAATTTAGCTTTTATTTTAATTTTTGAAATAAAAACTTCTAAAGGAAAAGAAACTATTTTTGGATTGTGTTTTTAATTTTTGGAAGAAAGAATTCTATAGAAGAAAGAGAATATCTTTTTTTTTTTTTTTTTTTTTTTTTTTGGGTTATGTGCAAAAGACTTCTATAAATAGTGGATTTTTATTTTTTGAATGAAAGACCTCTAAAAATTCTTTTGTCTTTTGTTTTGAACTTTGGGAATTTCAAAAGTAAGAAGAAAATATTTTTGTTGGATTTCATCTTTTGTCATCTTTGTTTTTTTTTTTAAGAATAAAGAAAATATTTTTGGATTTCGAATGTTGCCTCTACATTTTCAAAAGAGGGATTTTTAAAGAAAGACAAAGATTTTTTTATTTTTTTTTGAATTTTTGTTTTCTGATTTTTTTTTGTTTCGGAAAATTATTTCTGAAGGATATGTTTGATTTTGAGTATTTATTGATTTTATTTCCCTTTATTTATTTTTTTTACTTTTTTAAAATATGAAAGACTTTGGAAAGAAGGAAAATATTCTTTTTATTTTGGGTTTAAAATCCTTTTCTTTTTTCTTATTTGTTTGGGATTTTCTAATTTTTTTGAGGGATTTAAAGGAAGATATTTTTAAATTTTTGAAAATGGAGTCTCAAAGGAATACTTTCTATAGAAGGAAATAAAGAAATTCTTTTTCTTTTAATTTTATTTTCTTTTGGACAATTTTGGAAAATAAAAAGGTAGAAAATAGTTTTTGGGATTTTGATTTAATTTGTCTTTTCTCTTTTTCGAATGAAAAGTATTTTGGAGTTCTAAAACAATTATTTTTCTTTTATCTTTTATTTTTTTGAAATTTCCTAAGAAAATACTCCTAAAGAAGGAATTAAACGAAAATATCTTCTTCTTTTTTTAAATATTATTGGGGAGGAATTAAAGAAAATATTTTTGGATTTTTGAAAATTGGGGTCAGGACCGATGAAGTTTGCCTACGTATCTCACATCCGTGAGAATCAGACCTGCTTAGTTCTGCCAGTTGTGACGGAACCGAGGAATATGACTTTTGAGAATATTCATTTATTTCCTATCTTTTAGATAGAGTTTCAGGATTTCAAATACATATCTCTCACTCTTTGTGTTTTTTTCTTTCCTATTCTAGAAGCCGGTCAACATGCATGCCGAAACAAACAAATGCCAAGTAGCACGTAAGATGCATCAGGATGGTCTTTTATTTTGGGTTTACCTATCCTAGACGGACCCAACCCCTGTGTTGAGTCCCCTAATTCAAATGCACGTGATGCAAATAAGCGTTCCTACTAGGGATCCGGCATGAGGTTTTGTTATTCTAAGTTTGAATCTTGGGGTTTTTTTCTAGACCAGGCTTATCCGAGCGGACAGCTCGAGACGAGGGGGGCAGCGTACCGGGAATACAAAAGCTTCACCGACTTTGCAACTTGTCTGTACCTCGTTCTAAAGTTTGGATATGACTCTAACAAAAAAGAAGTCACACGAAGTGCACACTTCCCAGATGATTTAGAAGACTCAGAGAGAAGAGGGGTTTCGACACAGTTTATATCCAATTCGGATAAATATCAAAGCGATAAATATGGCAATTAGCACGTCATGTTTAAACACATAAAATCAGACAATAAAAGCCAAAACATAACAGTTATATAAGCTCGAATTCTTGAACCCTGAACCAGAGATTCTGGGTTCGATCCCCAGCAGAGTCGCCAGAGCTGTCACACCTACCTTTTTCCTCCAGTAAGGTTGGATAAGAGAGTTTTTCCAATTTAAGTGACATTATTCGATTTTGGAATTATTGATTAATTTCAGAGTCGCCACCCGGATTTTTACGGTGTTTCGGGACACCATTTTATTTTTTAAATCCCAAACCGAGGAAATTTTGACTCTGTGTTAAATTGTTTGCGACCAGAAATCCGAGTAAGGAATTCTGTTAACCCGGGAGAAGGTGTTAGGCATTCCCGAGTTCCGTGGTTCTACCACGGTCGCTTACTATTAATATTTGGCCTATATTATCTGATTGTTTACATGTTTTAAACCTATTGTGCTTTTTAGCCTTTTTTCACTTTTTAGCCGCTTTTATGGATTTATCTTGGAACAAGTCACGATGGCGTGCAATTGCTTGTTTTTAGACACATTACAACTGCGCCACCTGAAATGCACCCGTAATTACAACATGTGATTTTTATTTTTATTTGAAGTTGAAGACAGGGACATGAGTTGTCGCACCCGAGTGTAGATTACGTAGTCAAGACTATGGTCATGACAGTTTTAAAGTGCCTATTTTAGGCGATGTTTGATTATTCTTTATGTTTTCTATTTAAAAGAATATTTTAGTTTTAAAATCAATTATGACGTTTATGGATTTATCTTGGACAAGTTAAGATGGCGTACACTTGTTATTTTTGAACACATGGCAATCACGTCACATGAAATGCACCTGTGGTTGCTATATGCATTTTATTAGTTGTTTGGAGTGAGGGTCGGGGGCATGAGTTGCCACTCCCGAGTATAGTTTATGGTAATTTTGAGATAATAATTGATTTTTTTCCAAATTTGAACTTGAAGATGTATTTTTCAACCTAAAGGATATGTGAAAGATTGTTTAAGCTTAAATTCTAAGGGACTCAAATCTTGGGCTATGGCCATATTTAGCCCAAGTTATCATTCAACTCTTTTGGCCAATCCTAATTGTGGCTAATTTATAGGGAGGTCACTAGTTCAGGAAATCCAACTAAGTCCTAATAATCTTTACTTTTCAGTTTGATGAATAAATAGGAAATTTGGTAATCAAAATACATGTTCATTCATATGCACTTATGAGCATAACACAAAGGATTTTATGGTTTTTTCATTTTTTAGGCAGCCTAAACATAAATCTAAAATACTCATTAAATTTGAAATGGATTGGCAAGGAAAAATCATGCTACTTTCAGAACTTTTACGATTTCTAGAAAAAAGATCGAACCACATGCAGTCTTATTAATTCTTGAGACATTGATTCTTATCAATTCAAAAACAACTCGATCTCGTGTTTCTTAAGGCTTAAAATTCACACATGTATACATTGATTTTTCGCAGATTTATAAGACACAAAATAGACTGAAGATAATCTACTGACTTTATTTATGTCGAAACTCTAACTGAACTTTGGGACAACCATTTTTTGAGAACCAGCAAAGTGTTTTTACAGATTTCACATACGTTCTTTGCCTAATGTCATTTTTAGAATAGATAGAATGTAAATTCGAATTTTAGAAAAAAACATGAATAAAACTGAAATTAAGTGTACAGTCCAGTCTTTATTACAACTAAAAGTATATACAAAAAAAGCTGTAATTACGTTATTACATTGTTCTTGATTAAATATACAAATTCTAATAATAAGAAGAAAATAAAAAGAATAAGATTAGCTGCTGCTCCTGTGAAAGCCAGCAACTTTCATGCTTTTGATCTAATTATCTACTGTTATTAAGCTACTTCTTAGAGAAAATAACTCTAATTGTTAGGCCTACCTGCTCCCTTATGGCCCAATAGCCTAGGGAGCTAAACATGATTAAAGCCCTAATGGGCTGTTTCATCAAGCTGGCCCAAATTTTGATTTAGCAAGGAAAGTAAAAAAAGAAGACGAAAAGAAAAGCTAAACTAATAGTTTACAGTCCATATTTACAACTAAAAATACAAGAATTATAGTATTACATCCTCAATTCCTTATGAAATACAATTTCCTAAAAGATGAAAACAATGAGTAACAAGAATAAAGAAGGGACAGAACTGCTCATGTGCGAGCCAGTCTTCTGAGACTTTGGAATCTGTATTTTTCAATGTTAATCTAAAAGTGTAAGTCCAAGGTTTGAGTACTTGGACAATATTAACAACAGACCTTTGGGCATTTGTGAGATGAATTTAACCATAAGAGGAAGTTAGATTCAACCTTAATGATGCCCTAGGAGAACAAAATATATTCATGCCTTTTTATGGACTGAATCTAACCATAGAAAGGGTAATATTCCAATTCAATGATATTACTTTTTCTAGACTCTTGACAATTATCTTTATGTTATGCAACAGATTTTAGCAAGCATTTATTCAAATGCTTTGACTGCTATGGGCATTTTGAGGAGTGAATCCAACCATTTTGTGATTTCGGATTCACTTTCCTAAAGCTCCTTCTCATTACACACTTATGCCCTTTGAAGGATAATTTTCAGCAAGCTAAACTACTGTTTATGCACTATCAATGGGGTGAATTTGACTATTAGGAAGTCAGATTCATCTACCCTAGTGCTAACTTAACATAATTCCAAACCATATAGAGGCTTTCTTATTTAGGCATTTAGAGGATGAATCTGACCATTCAAGGGTTCAGATTCCTCACTCTAATGCCTTTCTTAAATACATATTTTATACCCTTTAAAAGGTAAACTTCAGCCAACCATACTAATGTTTGTGCACTACTAAAGGGTGAATTTGACTATTAAGAAGTCATATTCATCTACCCTAATGCCAACATCCTAAACTATCCAGAGAGTTACTTATTGAATCTCTTTATTGACCAAAGAGACTCAACTGAAAGCCTATTTCTGCATTCTTATTGATAGAACCTGACCATAGAGAAGGTCAGATTCAACATCCTAATGCAGCTTATTTCCTATTATAGAAATATGAGTATTCACCATATTTATATACATTTAGCCTGAAATATACAGAATATTTCAGCAAAGAAATACCAACAACAAAACAGTACCTATCACACTCACAGAATCACCATCATGCCAATAAGCATCTATACAGTCACATTTACATAAAGAAGAAGAAACAACCTCGTTTATCAAGAACAACTAATTTAAGCAGTGAGTAGAAGAAGAAGATTCCAGTCCAGCATTTCATTGAGAACAGATGAGTTAATACATACCTTTTTAAGAGTAAAACAACAGGAAACTTGACCAAATAAAGGTCAAGTGTAGGCAGTAGTCAAAAGGAGGATTTCAGCAACAACAAATAGAAAACCAGAGGAAAAACCAGTACTCATCAATAACAAATCCAGAAATCTTGAGTAGAAATGCTTAGGACTCCCAGCAATCGGACTCCAAAACAGAAAACCCCCAAAGGAATTGAGAACCAATTCCTCTATTTGTAAACTTGTTTTCAAAAGAAATCAAATTTTTTTTTCCTAATAATAATTTTTTTTTTTTGAAACTTTTTATTTTTGAATGAGAAGTATTCTGTATTTCAGCAGCTCTGAGAGTGTCAAAAAAATTGTCCCCTATTCTAGAACTTTCTTACTCACTAAAAGACCTCTTTACCCTTGCAAATTTGATTTCCTAAACTGAGTTATCTAATGTATCCCTTGGAGTCCCTGAATTTACCATTGGGTAATCAAGGTTAAACTCACTTGGGTTATTATTTAACTCTAGTTACCTAAACCTAGTCAGGTTCCTTAGTTAACTAGGACTGATAAATATTATTAGCTTGATGCTAGTTTACTTGGCTTAATTAAAACTAATCTTGATTCTTTAAGCTTTGGTGAATTATTTTAGATTTAAACCTAATTGTGATTAACTCGATTTGAGTCATTAACTTAATCAACCTAATTGAGTGATCAACTTCATTAACCATTAGTGAAGGCTGCAATTAACTAACTCTTAGCTTAGTATGTAATTAGCTTATTAAATGTTGACTAATTGAGATGATTAACTCACTAATCAATCTTTGATTTTAGGTGAGCTATTTTTAGGTTCTAGGTTAGTTAGTTTAGGTCCGTAGAGTTAGTTTCCAATTATACTGTTAGTTATCTTAGTTTCAAGGGTATACCTAATCAATCTAATTTATAGTTAACTAACCAAACTACTAAATCAAAGATGAGTTGAGGCGAAATCAATTCAACAATAAACTAAAAATCAGAAAACAGGTTAGGGGGTCGAACAACTGAGCATAATATACAAAGAAAAACTAAACATGGTCAATCAACTGATGCAAGCACATGAAGCACATTTAAAACTCATGAATCATCAAAACCTGAACTATATCATTCCAATATCCAAACAGGGTTCAATTAATCTAAGCATGCATGTGTGAACCAAGTCTAAACTAAGAACATGTTTTAAAAATATATTTTGGGGCTTCGAACTAATCAAACATGAACAGGTAAAAGAAAATAATCAAAACAGTGATAAAGTCAGAAGTAAATAGTGACACAAAGAAGAAAAGAAAATTGGTTAAACTACGCCCATTCATGCTTAAAAAAACACGAAACACATAGAAAGGAGAAGGGGGATACCCGTAAAAGAAAGGTTTGGCCGGCAAAAAATGAAATAGCCGGACCTTGGACGGACTCCGGAGGGTTTGAAAATGAGTCAAACCAACATGAATCAATAATTCTTATCAAGAGAAATTGAATCATGTAGGTCTGAACTTTTGAATTGTTCGAAGTCGACCGTTGTAGCATTTTAGGTTTTTCAGATTCTTAGATCTGAAATCGGGTGATTTTGGGTGGGATTTTGGGGAAACTGATGGTGGGATGGGGTTAAGGGTGAGGAGATGGTTGTAGGGTGAAATGTTGGGGTGTCTTGGAGATGGTCTGCCACCGTTAAGCGAGTTCCGGTGGCGGAAACCTAGGGCGGCTAGGGTTTGGTCGAGGCAGAAGAGAGAGAGACGAAGGGGAGGGGAGGCGGCTAGGGTTTTGTGGGGGTTAGACTTTGATGGAAATGAGGGGGGTGGTGAGTGTTTGGACATATATATAGTTAATGGATAATGAGTTCTCAACCGTTGGATCTGGAAAGATCAGTGGTTGAGATCTTTCGATTTAATTGAAACGAAGTCGTTTTGGGTACTGGGGCCGGACCGGGTAGGAGGTGTATTGGGCTGGGTCGTTTGAGTGTATAGAGATAGGGATTGGGTCTGGGTATTTCTTGGTTCAGGTCCGATTCAAAGCTCTCTTGATTAATTAAACTAGTTAATCTAATTAGGTTCAAATCTTATTTAATCCAAAAAATGTAGTAATTAATTTTAACCTTATTTTCATCTATTTACGGATTAATCAAGAATAAAATGATCAATTTTATATTCCTAATTAAACCTGTGATTTATCGAATAAAAATGATTAATTTTTAGTAATTAGTTATTAAAACTACATTACGTTAAATAACCGGCATTCGTTTGTTATTTTATTCAATTAATTACAAATAATGAATATATAATTCTTTGATAACAATGATGCGCCTAAGTACAAAATTTTAAATAATTTTAAAGGATGAACTATGAATATGCAATGCAAAAATAATTCACAATTAACACTAATATTCAACAAAAAATTGTGAAATTAATTTATTTTATTGAATTTTGTAGGAGTATATGGTGGGTGAAAAATCACATGCTCACATTTATTATGTTTTTCTCTGTTTTCATTGGTTGAAGTTTTATTGAATGTTTCATGTTGTCATTTCTTGTTGTATTTACCGTATCTTGTACCTCTTTCCATGTCCTCTCTCAACAGCACATGTTAAATCTTTTTTGTTATGTTGTTCGTATATTTTCATTTGTACATGTTTATTTATGTGGGTGTCCTGTCATAGCCTCGTTACTACCTCGTCGAGGTTAGGATCGACACTTATGGAGTACATTGGGTCGGTTGTACTCATATTACACTCTGCACTTCTTGTGCAGATTTTGGTGCTTGTCCCAGCTGTCCGTGAGGCGCATAAGCTCGGGTTAGCTTATTTGGAGACTCAAGGTAGATCTGTTGGCATTCACAGACCATGAAGTCCCCTTTCTCCTACCTTATTTACTATTCATCTCATTCGAGACAGTTGTATTTATTTCAGACTCTATTTATAGAACTTCTAGAAGCTCGTGTACTTGTGACTCCAGATCCGGGTCGTACTAGATAATGGATAATTATGATATTTCGTACTTTATTTTGGCTACATTTCTGTTTAGTTGGTTTTACTTATTCGATTTGTTTAAAAATAGTTAAGATTATTCTAACATTGGCTTGCCTAGAAAGTGAAATGTTAGGCGCCATCATGGTCCTGAAGGTGGGAATTTCGGTTCGTGACAAGTTGGTATCATAGCCCTAGGTTACCTAGGTCTCACGAGTCACGAGTGAGCATAGTAGAGTCTGGAGGATCGGTATGGAGACGGCTGTACTTATCTTCCATAGGCTATGAAGTTTAGGAACAATTTCACTTCTATTCTTCTCTGTCGTGCGATATTATTCTCTCATTGATAATCGAATTCTTATATTGTTTTTCTTTCGCAGATGGCGAGAACACGTATTGCATCTTTAATTAGACAACAGTCGAAGCCCCTAGTGGCAGCTCCTACTAGGGGTAGAGGACGAGGTCGCGCCTGGGGCTGAGGCAGAGGCAGGGCTCAGCCTAGAGCTCGAGCACCAACACCAACAGTGGAGCCTCAGGTGGACTTTGATGAGGAGGTTCCAACTCAGACTTTACATGTTAGACCAGCTCAAGTTCCGGAGGGGTTCATCTCCACCCCACTACTTCAGGACGCTCTAGTCCATTCTGTGGTCCTTATGGAGAGTGTGGCTTAGGCCGATACATTTCCTATGGCACCAGCCGTCTCTCAGACTAGGGAAGGAGCACAGACTCCCACTACTCACACTTTGGAGCAGATGGCTCCCCGGTATCAATCTTCAGCAACCCCGCCGGTTGAGGTAGTTCAGCCAATTATTGTGGCATGAGCCGGTGATAGGCTCGCCATGTCTTCTGAGGCATTATTGTGATTGGACAAGTTTACTAAGCTATTTCCAGTTCACTTTAGAAGAGTACCTTCTGAGGACCCACAAGATTATCATGACCGCTGCCACGAGATGCTGCGAAACATGGATATAGTTGAGACCAATGGGGTCGATTTTGCTGTATTTCAGATGACGAGTTCCGACCAAGAGGTGGTGGAGAGATTTCATGTTGACCACACTAGCTGGATCGAGCAATTCATACAACTATTTATAGAGTAGATTCTCTCTATCACATTGAGAGAGGATTATCGCAGGTAGTTCGAGCGTCTCTAACATGGCAGTATGACTGTTACCCAGGATGAGACCCATTTTGTGGATCTAGCCCATCATACTCTTCTTTTGCTTCCTACTGAGAGAGAGTATGTGAGGAGGTTTATTGATAGACTCACTCACCCTATCTAGCTACAGATGGCCAAGGAGATCGAGGGTGAGATTTTCTTTCAGAGGACTACTAATGTTGCTATGCTGATCGAGGTGGTTCTTTCTCAGGAGAGAGGGCAAGTGATGCGTGGCTAGAATTCATGATTTTAAGCATTATATACCTTGCATTTTATGTGCTTTAATGATAAAAATACACGTCGTATGTGCCTAATGGAGTTTATTTAATGTGTAGGTGAGTTGGAAATGGAAGCCGAGCTAAATGAGAGCATAAACGTCGGAAAATACGCGCAAGAGTCGAAAAGGAGCGACCCGGGACAAGCCTGGCGTTAGCCAGGCGTTTGGCTCTTAAGGACAGGGGGTGCCTGGCGTTAACCAGGCGTTATCCTCTAAACGCCAGGGGGTGCCTGGGGTTACCCAGGCGTTATCCTCCAAACGCTAGGGGGTGCCTGGCGTTACCCAGGCGTTATCCTCCAAACGCCAGGGGGTGCCTGGCGTTACCCAGGCGTTATCCCCCAAACGCCAGGGTACCTGTTTCGGTGAAATCCGAGTTTTAAAGGTTTTTAAGTGTTTCCAAGTGAGAATAGGAGTCTCTTACACGGTTAGGGTTTATCCCAACCATATAAATAGACCCAAGAACACATCTTGCGGGGGGAGGGGGGACAGACGTTTTTGGAGAGCAAAATACACACACAAGATCATTGAAGGAGCAAGGATTATCAGTTTTCTTCATTTTTAGTCGAGTATTTTCAATTCATGCACACTTATGCAATTGTTTGA
>ML368378.1:21843-36052 GCA_005239525.1 Nicotiana knightiana | reverse complement strand
AGTTAATTAGAATGCAATACGAGTGGTGAATAGATCACAACCCTGGAATATTTGTCTCTACTGAATACTTCACAATAATTCTTGTCACTTGATAATTAGTTATTTCATAGAATTTTAGTATAAAATAGTACATCCTTGATTTTATTTTGGCTTGATTAAATAACGATTAGGGTGATTTAGCAAGTAGTTTACACAAGTCCTTGTGGGTACGATATCTGGACTTAAAATCCTATATTACTTATCGACCACGTACACTTGCGTGTGCATTGGGAAATCAACCAACAACAGGGGTCTGATAAGAGGCCTCGTCATTTCGGTGGGTTCAGTGGTTCCTCGTCTAGAGGAAGGGGTAATTTTGGTAGAGGCCATCCTCCCAGGCCATTTCACTGAGTTCTCCAGGCATCACACAATGCTTCAAGTGGTTGTGGCCCTCATATGTCTCATCCTGATTCCTATAGTGCACCACCAGCTCCTATTAGTGCACCTCGACTCTAGAGCTTTCAGGGTGGTTACTCAGGTCGACAGTGTCAGTTTCAGGGTCGCCAGTCATAACAGGCGAGGTCCTGTTATACTTGTGGTGACATGAGACACATTGCTATATTTTGCCCTCAGGCACCGGGCAACTCACAGCAGCAGGGTTCTCGTGCCATGGTTCCGACACTGGTTGCTTCACCTCTTGTTCAACCAGAGGTGGAGGTCATGTCGTTAGAGGTGGAGGCCAGGTCGTTAGAGGTGGAGGCCAGGCTGTTAGAGGTGGAGACCAGCCAGTTAGAGGCCTTCCCATGGATGCAGTTCAGAGTGGTGGGGCCCAACCTCGATTTTATGCTTTTCCAGCGAGGCATGAGGCTGAGTCATCTGACATTATTATCAGAGGTATTGTCCCAATTTTCCATAGAGATGCTTTAGTTCTGTTTGATCTCGGATCTACTTATTCCTACGTGTCATCCTACTTTGCTTCATATCCGATTGTGCCTCGTGATTCTTCGAGTGCTCCTGTGTATGTGTCCACACTTGTGGGAGATTCTATTATTGTAGATCGTGTCTATTATTCGTGTGAGGTTACCATTGGGATCCTTGAGACTAGTGTAGATCTTCTACTTATTGATCTGGTAGATTTTAATGTCATCTTGGGCACGGATTGGCTGTCACCTTATCATGCTATATTGGATTGTCATGCCAAAACGGTGACATTTGCCTTGCCGGGGTTGCCTCAATTAGAGTGGAGGGGGACTCTTGTCCATTCTACCAGCAAGGTTTTCTCTTATATGAAAGCTCGGTGTATGGTCGAGAAAGGGTGTCTAGCTTATTTTTCTTATGTCCATGATTCTAGTGCGGAAGTTCCTTCCGCGGATTCAGTACCAGTTGTTCGTGAGTTTCTAGAGGTGCTTCCTGCAGATCTACCAGGGATGCCACCCGATAGAGATATTGACTTCTGAATGGATTTGGCTCCGGGCACTCAACTCATTTCTATTCTGCCATACCGTATGGCCCCGCTAGAGTTGAAAGAATTGAAATAGCATCTGCAAGATTTTATTGATAAGGGCTTCATTAGACCTAGTGTCTCGCACTGGGTTGCGCATGTCTTGCTCGTGAAGAAGAAAGATGGACCGATGAGGATATTCATAGACTACCAGCAGTTGAACAAAGTCACCATCAAGAACAAGTATCCATTGCCGAGGATTGATGTCTTATTTGATCATCTTTAGTAAGGTGTTTTCGAAGACTGATTTAAGGTCTGGCTACGATCAGTTTAGGGCATCTGATGTCCCTAAGATAGCTTTTTGGACTAGGTATAGGCATTATGAATTTCTAGTGATGTCATTTGTCATGTCTAATGCCCCGGCAACATTTATGGATTTGATGAACCGGGTGTTCAAGCCCTCCTTGGATTCCTTCGTGATTGTATTTATTGATGATATCTTGACCTACTCCCGTCGTCGAGAGAATCACGAGCAACATCTTCGGATTGTACTTCAGACCTTCGCGAACGCATGGAGTTACTCGAGATCATGTAAGCTAGTTAGGCCATGCTCTTCGCGAACACGATAGGTTTCACGCGAAAATGATGAACACTTGACGCCAGGGATTTAAAACAGTCCCAAAATGGGACTTCTCCCATTTTTCATAAACCTTATATTAGAGCTCGGCCTAAAGGCAATTTTGAAGGAAAAAATACACCAATTCATAGGTTTGTACACTTTAACTCATTTTCTTCCATTTCTAACATCACCCATTAATTTCTGGCCCTAATCTTTGTTATTCCATGGTAGAAAACTAGGAATTTAGGAAGAGTTGGGTTTTTTTTTTGCAAATTCATGATTTAGTCCTCAATTTGAGGTCAGATTTCAAAACTAATTACATAATCGGGCTAGGGGTGAATGGGTAAATGGGTGGTTTTGGTCCGAACCTTAGATTTTGACAAAGCGGGATCAGGGACGACTTTTTTGACTTTTTGGGAAAGGTGTAAAAATCCTATCTTTATGTATTGTGGTTGATTCCCTTAGCATTATTTGACATTATCGAGTCGATTGTGGTTATCTACGAATGGTTTGGAGGTGGATTCTATAGGAAAGGCCCCGGTAGAGCTCTGAATTGACTACGGAGTGAGGTAAGTGTCATGGTTAATCTTGACTTGAGGTATTACAACTTGTTTGCCTATTTTCTACATGTTTAAAATGTCAGGTACAACGTATATGTGAGGTGACGAGTACTTATGCGTTGTTATTGGGTTAAAGCATGCGGGTGGAACTTGTTTATTGTAATTTATTTCCTCCTTCAATTATGATATTCATGCTTAGACTGGTCTATTACTTAATTGATCGTCTTTTCACATTTAAGAACTACTCGTGATAATTAAGCATTATTGGAAGTTGAGGTTTGGTATTGTGGAACCGTTGTTGACGTAAGGTTATTTCTTTCTTATACTTTCTCCCAAATGTTATATATATTCATTGTTACATGGTAAGGGAGAGTGTTAAAGCACGAAGGGTGATGTCGTGCCGATTATTATTTCATTTATTCATTTATACATCGTGAGGAAGAGTGTTAAAGCACGAAGGGTGATGTCGTGCCGTATTTATTGTTTAACAATGAAATTGTGAGTAAAAGCACGAAGGGTGATGTCGTGTTGTATTCATTATTTTATGGAGAGATTGAGAGTAAAAGAACGAAGGGTGATGCTGTGCCATTGTTATTGTTTCATGGTGATGTTGAGAGTAAAAGTGCGAGGGGTGATGACGTGCAATCCTTATTTAATACGTTTTTCTCTATTTTCATTGGTTGAAGGTTTATTGGCTAATTCATGTTGTCATTTCCTGTTGTAGTTACCGTATCTTCTACCCCTTTCCATGTCCCCTCCGAATACTTTTTATCTTGAGCTCAACACTTTTTACTTTTTTAGCCCACCAAACCTAGATCCACCAGATCTGCCCAGCTAACCAACCCATAACCCGCCAAACCTGCTGACCCGCCCATCCCCTTTAATTTAAACAACAACAACAACAACATTGGGGAGGGTAAAGTGTACGTAGATCTTACCCCTATCCTAGAGAAATAGAGAGGTTGTTTCTGGATGACCTTCGGTTTAGAGACAATAGATCCGTAACAAAACCAAAAACCAGAAAAATAGTATCAGCATCGTAAAAGACAGTAAATAAATGGAAAGCCTAAAAAATATGAAACACAACAAAAACCGCTAGCAGTCCTACACAAAACACTATCAGACTAGACGGCACAATGAGGATAAACACTCGACTACCCTTAACCTACAACCTTAATGCTCGACCTTCACACCTTCCTATCAAGGGCCATGTCCTCGGAAAGCTAAAGTCGCGCTATGTCTTGCCTGATCACCTCGCCCCAATACTTCTTAGGCCACCATCTACCTCTTCTCGTACCTTCTAGAGTCAACCGCTCACACCTCCTAACTGGGGCATCTAGGCTCCTCCTCCACACAGTAATTGATGATGTTCCAATTGTTCGGTAATTGCTTTCCTTCCATTTTCTCTAATTGGAACAAACCCTTGTTTGCTTTGGTTGTAATTTTGTACGGGCCATCCTAGTTTGTTCCCAACTTTCCTTCCCGTGGATCTTTTCTCGCTTGAGTTTTGGCTTTGAGTACGTAGTCCCCAACTTGGAGCGGTCGGACCTTTGCTTTCTTGTTGTAATAACGTGTTGCTTTCTTCTTTTGGGAGACCATCCTTATGTACGTCATATCTCTTCGTTCATCAATTTTATCGCGTTCTTGCCTTCTACTCTCATCATTACTAGTACCGCTTTCATGGGAGTACCTTAGGCTGGATTATCCGACTTTAAATAGTATGACTGCCTCAATCCCATGTACAAAATAGTAGGGTGTCTCTCTTGTACTCGTCTTCGGAGTAGTTCTATACGCCCATAATACTTTTGGTAGTATCTCCGGCCACAATCTCTTGGCTTTTTCGAGCTTTTTCTTAATTATGTTTAATATGGACTTGTAGGAAGATTCTTCCTGTCTGTTACCAGTCGGGTGATGGTTGAAAGTATCCTATTAATATGCCATTTCTCGAAGAATTTGGCATTTTTCTTTCCCATGAACTGGGGTCCATTGTCACAATAGATCTCCTAGGGTAGGTGATAACTTGGATTTTTTCCTTGTTTTCCGTTCCCTTATACATGAATTTTGGATATAACGGTACACAAAGTGGCCCCGAAAGCTTATACGTTGTCCTTGTTGCAGGATTGAACTAGAAATGAAGACACTCAGTCTAAAATATGCTCAAAACAGGAGTGAATCCGGCACAAGGATCAAACACAACAAAGGTGATCAAGCAAAAAGGCCACCTCGGCCGCGGTCCTCATTTCTCGGTCCGTGGTGGCATTCCAGTGAGGTCGAAAGTAAGGCAAGCATCCATCGCGGCCGCGGTCCTCATTTCACGGACCGTGGACCGCGGTGGCATTCCAGTGAGGTTGAACACAAGGTAAGTTTCCATCGTGGCCGCGGTCATCATTTCGCGGTCCGCGGTGGAATTCCTGTGTGCTTGTGAAATAATACAAGTTTTCACCGCAGTCCGCGGTCGAACCTTACCAGAAGACCAGCAGCTCAACAGCCTTATTGTTTTCGCGGACCGCGGTCGTGTTTTCGCGGATCGCGATCGTGTTTTCGCGGTCCGCAGGGGCAATCTTGTCCGAAAATTTGGCAAACTATAAATAGACTATTTTTTAATTTCTTTACACATCTGGTAATTTCTGAAGTAGAGAGCACGTGAATATTTTAGGGTTTTTTTATCTTTCTAGCTTTGTTCTTGCATTTTTAGCATTGAAAACTTCAATTTCATTGTTAGGAATCAATTAAATGGGTTATTCTTCTTCTCTATAATTGTTTTCATCTTTGATTATGAGTAGCTAGACCCATTAGCCAGGGTTGTGGCTCAACCCTAGTGTGGGTATAATGGGTTTTTGAAATTAAGGTTGGAAAATTAATGGGTGTTTTCTATTTAGGCTAGTTCATGATTGTTATTGCTATAATTAGTGGTTGCAAACACTAATCAACCTTTTCATGACTTGGGTCTTTCTTGAGAAAGAATACTTGAGTCTAGAAATTAGCCTAATAGGAAATTTGGGCATTATCAAGAGATTGGTAGTCCCAATCAATTGGGTTGAACCCAGAAATGGTCAAACCCTACTTGAGCCCTAATTAACGGGTTAAACCTCGACAGAGTAACACCCTACCTAATCCTGAATTGCTTGATTAGTTGGCACCCAATTGACCTCGAGAGGGGCAATAGGGTAAAATCACTCAAACTACCTAGAGGTGTAGAATGAGCACCTCCATGCATTGGTTATAGTTGTATCCCTGGCCATTTCCCCGACCTTAGAATTGAACCCCGTTGTGTATCCACCTAGGCAACGGTCACGACCATAGTGCCTTTATTAATATCAGAAAACAACAACAAAAACAAAGTTAGTCATTAATTAGCTTACAAACAATAGAATACACTTAGCATAGTTCAACACCAACAAATGATTAGAAGTGCAAATACAAACACTCGACCCTTTTAGATCACTTATACACTCACTCCCATTATAGACTCCTTGTGGATTTGATCCCGACCATTCGGGAAAAAGCTACACGATCCTTGCCTTCTTACTTATATAGCAGTGTGGGTGAGGCGTGATCACCTTTTGGCGTCGTTGCCGGGGAGCTCCAACAATGTGACTATATTTGTGACTAGAAGCGTAGTGTGTTTTTCTTTCCTTCTATTTTTACCTTCCTTGTTTTTTTTACTTAGGTACAATGGCCGATCCGCTAGGAAATGTGATTCCGGGGGAGGGGGTTTATGACAATCAAGAAGATGAAATTAATCAAATCCCTCCAAACGAAGAGGCCGACAGGACAATATACAGGATGATGTCCCAGACCCTCCCCCACCTCCAGCTCCTAGAGCTGCTCCTCCGGTCCTTCCAAACGAGGGGTACGCTAGTGCAATAGTCCCGCCAAGGATTCGAGCGGGGAACTTCCAAATCACAAATGTAATGCTCACTCTCCTAGAGAAAAGAGGATACTTCACCGAGCCGCCCACCAGAATGCCTATAAGCATCTCAAAGGCTTTGTTGATACATGTTGGGGGAGTAAGCAAACTAATGTGTCTGAGGACGCATTACAGTTACGGTTGTTCCCGTTCTCACTTAGGGGAAAGGCATTGGATTGGCTTGAGCGTCTCCCAAACCATTCTATATCCACTTGGGACGAGCTCGCGGATAAATTTATTGCAAAGTTCTTTTCCACAAGCCACATGGCGGCCCTTCAAGATGAGATTTTGGCATTCAAACAAAGCCAAACGAGCCACGACATGAAATATGGGAACACTATAGAACCATTGTCAAGGAGTGTCCGAATAATGACATGACCGAGGCTATGATACAACAAACATTCTACCGGGGAATCAACATGGTAAATCAATGTGTGGTCAACCAATTGGCCGATGGTAATTTTATTAAGTTGACATACCCGGAGGCATGTGAGATTCTTGATGAAATGGCCGACACATCTTCGTCTTGGAAAAGTAGAGCAAATGTGCCTCAAGGGGAAACCGGTGTGAATAGTCTCCACAAAGAACTCCAAGAACAAGGGCAAGCAATTGTCGAGATCACAAAAACAATGAACCAACTTGCTAAAGCCCAACTCCAACAATTGCAAGGGCCGAAGCAAGTAAATGCTATGGAAGGAGTGCATATGCAAGGAAACCAAAGGAGACCTCGGGGGAATGTTAGGCAAAACCATGGTGATCAAGGTGATCAAGGGCCGAGTGGTCATGAAAAAGATGAAAGTTATGATGACCAAGATGAGGATGTTATGTATGCAAACAACTACCAAGGACAAGGTAATACTCAGAACTGGGGGAACCAAAGGCCACGAAATTGGAACAATAACAATGATAGGAATTGGAGAAATACCAATGATCGCCAATGGAACAACAATAATGACCGACAATGAGGGAAAAACAATGAAGGGAATTGGAATGGAAGAAATAACAACAATAATTGGGGAGGCGAAGGTAGTCGGGGTCGGGTTTTCAAAGGCCCCCAATGTACCAACAACCAAGCAACCCCCCTCCATATCAATCTCATGGATAAAGTTCTTCAAGCTCGAAAATGGGTCGGATAGAAAACATGTTCAAACATATGATGGAGAGAAATGCAGAATCCGATGCCCAGATATCCTCTCACACTACTTCTATCCGAAATCTTGAAGTACAAATGGGCCAGATTTCACATGCCTTAAACACACGCCCAAAGGGTGCACTACCGAGTGATACGGTAGTGAACCCCAAGGGTGGGAACAACAACAACACCGGTCATGCCATGGCGGTAACTACTCAGAGTGGAAAAGGTGGTGAAGAAAGTACTTCAGGGCCAAAGAAGTTTATTGATGACGAAGTTGTACCCCAAGATGAGTTACCAGTTGATGTGGAACAAGCAATGGATGAGCCAATTGAAGGTGAGGTAAGAATTGACATTCATGACAATGGGAAGATTTGGGTAGAAATGTGAACCCGTCTAGGGAGCACATAATTGACATCCCGGAACCGGTGGCCCCAAAGGCACCATTGCCTAGGCCACCTCCTCCCTATCCTCAGAGATTGGCAAAACAGAAGCAAGAGACCCAGTTTAAAAAGTTCTTTGATATGATGAAGAGTCTTACTATAAATGTTCCATTGGTGGAGGCATTGGAGCAAATGTCAGGATACGCTAAGTTCATGAAGGACTTGGTGACTAAAAAGCGGTCCATGGAGTGTGAGACCATTAAGATGACTCACCAAGTGAGTGCTATTGTTCACTCCATGGAACCAAAACTTGAAGATCCGGGTGCCTTCACTATTCCTTGCTCAATTGGGAGTGCAGACTTTGCAAAAGCCCTATGTGATCTTGAGGCAAGCATAAATTTCATGCCATATTCTGTGTTCAAGACTTTGGGGATCGGACAACCTAGGTCGACCTCTATGTGTTTGCAAATGGCGGATAGATCAATGAAGAGGCCCCTATGTATTATTGATGATGTCTTAGTGAGAGTGGACAAATTCATATTGCCAGAAGATTTTGTTATCCTCGACTACGAGGTTGATTTTAAGGTCCCTATTATCTTGGGAAAGCCTTTCCTTGCCACCGGGAAGGCCTTGGTCGATGTTGAAGCTGAGGAACTTACATTCAGAGTTGGTGACGAAAAAGTGGCCTTCCATGTATGCAAATCTATGAAGCAGCCCAACATCACTGAAGTTTGCTCTTTTATGGACCTCGTGTCTGAGGTTATTATTGACGATGCAAGTGCTATGATCCATGTTGATGATCATGTGGAGTTGGCCTTGTTGAATCACGAGGACTCAGTGGTGGATGGTGAGCTTGAGATCACCCATGCCCTTCAGGGCATGGGATCTTATTCTTATGCTCCCAGAAAATTGTCATTGGACTTGGAGAACAGGAAGACCCCACCAACAAAGCCATTCATTGAAGACCCTCCGAATCTGGAATTGAAGCCACTTCCTTCCCACCTCAGGTATGAATACCTTGGTCCCTCTTGTACTTTACCAGTTATTATTTCCTCTTGCCTAACCTAAATGCAGGTTGACTCAACTTTAAAACTGCTAAGGAGGAGGAAGAAAGCAATCGGTTGGACCTTGGCTGATATTTGGGGTATTAGCCCCGCCTTTTGCATGCATAAGATCATATTGGAGGATGGATCCAAACCCTTTGTTGAACATCAAAGAAGACTCAATGAATCTATGCAAGAGGTGGTGAAAAAGGAAATCATAAAATGGCTTGATGCGGGTGTTGTCTATCCAATTTCGGATAGCGCTTGGACTTCTCCGGTCCAATGCGTTCCGAAAAAAGGTGAAATGACAGTGATAAAAAATGATAAAAATGAGATCATTCCTACAAGTACGGTTACCGGATGGCGGGTGTGCATGGACTACCACAAGCTCAATATGGTAACCCGCAAAGACCATTTTCCTTTACCATTCCTGGATCAAATGTTGGATAGGCTCGCAGGTCGGGCCTTTTATTGTTTCCTCGATGGGTATTCTGGATATAATCAAATTTTGATAGCCCCGGAGGATCAAGAGAAGACTAACTTTACTTGCCCATATGGCACTTTTGCCTTTGCTCGCATGCCATTATGACTCTGTAATGCCCCAGCCACTTTCCAAAGATGTATGATGGCAATCTTCACCGACATGGTGGAGGACTTTCTAGAAGTATTTATGGACGACTTTAGTGTCATCGGGGACTCTTTCGACGAATGCTTGAGTCATCTTGATAGAGTCCTTGCTCGGTGTGAAGAAACGAATTTGGTCTTGAATTGGGAAAAATGACACTTTATGGTGGAGGAAGGAATCGTTTTGGGCCATAAGATTTCAAAGAACGGCATTGAGGTTGATAAGGAAAAGATCGAGGTTATTTCAAAATTGCCACCACCTATTTCAGTGAGAGGAGTCCGCAGCTTTCTTGGCCATGCCAATTTTTACCGGCGGATTATCAAAGATTTCTCTAAGGTGATGAATCCATTATGCAAGCTGTTAGAGAAGGATGCTAAATTCAGTTTTGATGAGCATTGTATGCAAGCTTTTGAACTCTTAAAACACAATCTCACTACCACTCCCATTATCACGGTGCCGGATTGGAGTGCACCATTTGAGCTTATGTGTGATGCAAGCGATATTGCTGTGGGTGCTGTTCTTGGGAAAAGGGTGAACAAAGTGTTTTATCCAATATACTATGCTAGAAAGACAATGAATTATTCTCAAATGAACTACACAGTAACGGAGAATGAGCTTCTAGCTATAGTCTTTACCATGGAAAAATTTCGCCCTTATTTGATGGGGGACTAGGTCATAGTTCACACTGACCATGCAGCACTCCGGTACCTCATGACCAAGAAGTATTCCAAGGCAAGACTTATGAGATGGGTTTTGTTATTACAAGAGTTTGATTTAGAGATCATGGACCGAAGAGGGAGTGAGAATCAAGTAGCCGATCATTTGTCCCGGTTGGAAGAGCAAGGACGTCCTTGTGACGGACTTGAAATCAATGATAGTTTTCCGGATGAACAACTCCTTTCAATGTCAATGATAGAAATTCCATGGTTCACGGATATTGCTAATTTCCTCGTCACCGTAGTTGTCCCTTGTGAGCTCTCTTCTAACCAAAAGAAGAAGCTTCGAAGGATAGCTTGGATTTCTATTGGGACGAGCCTTAGATTTGCACCGATGGGGTGATCCGGTGATGTGTACCGGAAGAAGAGCAACTAGCTATCCTTGAGTCTTTCCACTACTCACCGTATGGTGGTCATCACAGAGGGGTGAGAACTGCTTCTAAAGTGCTTAGTTGTGGGTTCTTTTGGCCCACTTTGTATAAGGATGCTAGTGACCTAGTGAAGAGATGCGATGAATGCCAAAGAGCCGGGGGAATTTCCAAAAAGGATGAGATGCCTTTAAATTCAATTCTTGAGGTAGATATCTTTGTTGTTTGGGGCATCGAATTCATGGGGACATTCGTCAGTTCATGTGGGAACACGTACATCTTGGTTGCGGTTGATTATGTGTCAAAGTGGGTGGAGGCCATGGCCTTACCAAAAAATGAAGCGCGGAGTGTGATAGCCTTTCTCAAGAAGAATATCTTTACTAGGTTTGGCACTCCACGATCCATCATCAGTTACGGGGGGTCACATTTTTGCCAAAAAGCCTTCGACTCCTTGCTTTCCAAGTATGGGGTCAATCATAAAGTCACTAACCCGTACCACCCTCAGGTTAGTGGCCAAGTTGAAGTGTCTAACAGAGAGATAAAGAGCATATTATCCAAAACGGTCAATGATAATAGGACCGACTGGGCTAAGAAATTAGATGATGCTCTTTGGGCTTACCAGACCGCCTACAAGACACCAATTGGGATGTCCCTGTATCACTTGGTAGAGGAGAATATCAAAGGGGGAGAGGCCCGGGGACACCAAAGCAACCGTCCAAAGTTTCAATTCCTCCTCAGTCATCCCGACGGCCCAATCGGGTTACAGACTCCCCTCCTTCACCATCGGGAAGTGAGTATGCTCCGTCAGAGGAGACCTTATCATAGTCATATCCAATGGACCATGTCTCATATCTCCCAGCCCCACCACGGGCAGCTTCCCCAGCTAAATCCGCCTCCAGCGCACACTCATATTCTACTTCCCCTACAGCTTCCTTATCTGGGGAGAATTCAAGTGATAGCAAGGAGGATGAACATGTGGTTGAACGGGTCGAGCGCAATCGGTATCCGGATGCGTGGAAAGATTATTTTTCAGTGAGAAGGCCTTTCACAGATTCAGGGAATTTGGATTGCACGGTGACTTATTCCGGAGCGTACCTTTTCACTTAAAGATTTGTCTACCTACAACCCCAACGTGAATCAGCAGTTTCGAAACAGAAAAGGGTGGTCTTACTTCACTGAGCATCTCCCGGATACAAATGAGCACATAGTGAAGGAGTTCTACACAAAGGCATCCCAAGTCCGCAATCTCACAGTGCCTTTTGATGGAGTTTCACTCAATGACTATTTGGAGATGGATGATGTGGATGATTCCTTGTACCGGGAGAAACTAGCAGAAAAGGATGCTGCTAGAAATTGGTTGGATTTACACTTGTCTAAGCCCGGGGAGACTCCGGAGTGGCTAACTGCTGGGAAGACTATCACCAGGAAGACCCTTAACTTCGAAGCAAAAGGGTGGGAAACTTTTGTATGCAGCAAGCTAGACCCGACCCATCATCACCAGACCATCCCCCGTAATCAGGTTGTGCTGGTGGAATCTATCATGGCTGGGTACCCCATGAATGTGGGGAATGTGATGTCTGAGGTCATTAGCCGGGTTGTCAGCGCATGTGATACTTCTTATCCTTTTACTCATTATCTAACAATGTACTTTGAAGACCAGGAGGTCACCAAGAAGCGCTTTGACACCAAAGTCAATCCTAAAGCGCCTTTTTCTTGGTATGATTTGAAGGATGAGGACAACCCTAAAAAGAAGTCAAAGGGTAAGTTTGTTGCCTCCACTAGCCAGTCTGAAGAGCCAGTGGTGGTGGTAGAACCTTCCTTTCCCCAGCCTGCCATTCCAGGGGAGGTTCCAGGCCCGTCTACCTCCACCGCCACTGACATTCCCTCCACCAGAGCCTATCCCATCACTGCTCACCGGCTGAACCTAACACTGACAAGCCTCAACAATTGGATGCAGTCAACTACTACAAAGTTGACTGCAATTTCTACAGCTGTGGCAGCCCCAGCTACTCCTCCCCCACCACAGGTCCTGCAGTCCATTGAGGACACTCTAAAAGAAATTTTGGAAAACTAGAAGAAAATCCTAGACGTGGTGGGTGCACATGAGAGTGCATTGACAAAGCTGACAAAGTTGAGGAAGACTCGGGCGTCAAAGAAAGAGGTGGCTAAGTTGAGAAGGGAGGTAGCTTAGCAGACCCTACAGAGCCACAGCCACAGCAGCAACCAGAGCCTCAGTCAGTGCGGGAGGAGGATCCGATGAGGCCATTGAAGAAAATGAAGGTTATGCCCCGTGCTCAGGACATCAGACTTGTACTGGCAGACCCTCCCATAGAGCAGACTCAGGCACAGAGCCAGGAGTCCCAGCCCACCGGAGCTCCATCACAGGCAGTAGCAGACCCAGCCCCTTCACAGACACAACCAGTAGCAGATCCTGATCCTTCACAGTCCTAGTCTCAGGAAGATCCTATCCCTATGCAGACACAGCAGCAGGGACCACAGCAGGCCGAGGGCCAATAGGGAGTTTTCTTTACTCTCTCCCTCTCTCCCATATTTTTTGCACTATTTTTGTTATATAGCATTGAGGAAAATGCTATCTCTTAGATGGGGGAGTGGCCCTATAGGCATTTGATTTTGGCTACATTGGGTTGTATAATGCAAACAAAATTTTTCTTCTTTTTCTTTATGTTATTTTCCATTTTGGTATGTATAAGTTAACTATCCATTATAAATATTCATCCCCTATGTATATTCATCTAATTCCCCTAATGTACATATTCATTCTATCCCACGCACTTTACTTTACTTTACGCATTTCTTTTCTATTTTATAGCTTCTTATTTTTCTTTCATAGCTTCTTGTTTGGTTTTCGCGCGAGTAATAAGACTTTGGTTTTATTAACGCCACGGTTCTTTCCAAAGGTTGAATTTGTGTGAACCGGGTGGATCTTCCCAAGGATGGACGGTGTGACAAACTTCTTAAGGGTTTGATTCTGTTTTTCCTTTTCTTGTTGTTTTGTTTTTCAATAACGGTGCCTCAATAAAATATTCATGATGCGAGGCTAGAATGCATAGTTTAACATGTAATATACCTTACATTTGAGGTGATTTAGTGATAAAAATACACTTGTTATGTGCTTAATAGANTGATTGCTCGAGGACGAGCAAAGGTTTAAGTGTGGGGTCTTGATGCGAGACTAAATTGCATAGTTTAACATGTGATATACCTTACATTTTATGCGCATTAATGATAAAAATACACTTGTTATGTGCTTAATGGAGTTTATTTCATGTGTAGGTGAAGTGGAGATGGAAACGGAGCTAAAGGGATGTAAATACGTCGAAAAATACGCGAAAGGAGACACCCGGGTGATAGTCGGGCGTTTGCCCCCTAAAGCCTGACCCTAGCTGGCGTTAGCCAGGCGTTTGGGCTGAAA